>JARHVA010004348.1:622500-922500 GCA_037957365.1 Torreya grandis | reverse complement strand
GCAAAGAAGAATATGCATTTCAGTTCCTTGATTGATCTCTATTATGTGGTTGACCAGATGAGATTTGATTTAGTGCCATGATTGGTAACATGATTTAGAGGCCAATTCACATGATAAAAACCAAGTACAAATATCTTATAGATATTTTATAATCTGAAGAGGATGTGAAGCTTTGTGAGATTATTTGGTTATGGCCATTCTTGGATGACTTGAATCTTGGTCAGTTCTACATACACTCCTTATTTGTCTATAATATGTCACAGACTTTATATTTCTTGCATGAAAAATGAACCATTTTCCATGTTTGCATATAATTTATGCTTTTGTAGAGTGTCAAGATCTTTCTTTGATTGGTGTAGATGTTCATCCCATGTTTTGTTAAATATTGGGATGTCTTCAAGATAGAATACAACATATAAAGTGGTGAACAACCTAAGAATGTCATTCATAATTCACATGAATATAGATGAATCATTGGTTAACTTGAAGGGCATGATTAACCTTTCAAAAAAACCTTATATGGCCTTCAAACATATCTTCCAAATGTTTGTGGGTTCTACACGAATCTAATGATATCCATACTTGAGATCAATTTTGATGTAGAATTTTGCACCATAGAGCTAGTCCAACAACACCTCAATCAAGGCAAGAGGATAAAAATCCTTCATTATGATCTTGTTGAGAGCTATATGTTTTACCTATATTGGGATTAATGTGGTTAATTAACCCTAATAATATAGAACAATTTTAAATGAATTAAGATTATAAGATATATACAAATTGAAATGTAAATGATTGAAATTGATTTAACACTCTAACTTACTAAATATGGAATGTAAAATAAAGGGATAAGATACTTAGTGCTTGACTAATCTATCTAGGACTAAGCCTATATGAAAGTGGTAGAAAGGATGTCAAAATAGATTGTATGTTGTTTGGATTAGGGTCTCAACCTTTGTGTGTGCCTAGATGGCGTTGTCAGCCTTAGGTCAATATCATCAAAGTCTATGTTCCTTGTTTAATTGATTTGTCTCTATAAAATTTCATCTCTATTTTAATACAAAAAATTGATCCTATTTTTCCTTCTACACTATGTGCGATCATGATGTCTGATTATGTGCTTGACTCACAAAAATCTGTCTCCTTCACTTGAAACCCTAAGCTTGATTACATTGATAGAATTGAACTTAAAAAAGGGAAAGAAAGTTAGGTTGAGTTAACCCCAATCATTCCTCATTGAATGGTTGATAATTTCCTATATATCCAATACTCTGAGGATGGAAGTCAAGCCACATGCAATTCTCCCCATTAGGTAAATGTGTACAATCATTCTCATTCAATGTATATAACTTGTGATCTAGCTTGTGATACTTGGAAATTGGAAACTTAGACTTGGCTCCTAAGTGCTTTAGAGTTGATAAATGCATGCTCCTAGTGACTAATTTATTTTATTTGGAAAAATATGGTAATCCTCTTGAATGTATAAGATTTTGAATATGCTTGATAAGTGCTTGCTTAATTTGGTAATATGATTATACCTATTTTGTATTTATAGGAATATATTTGGTTATTTATCATGCCATTAACATGTAAAATGTACAGGTTGACCCATAGGAATGATTTTAACTTGAATTTTTAGTATTTCTTGGCATAGGATGAAACTATCAGACTTAGATGTTATCATATAACATTATGCTCTGAGTTTGACATTACAATCCAAGATAAAATAATACTTATTTGATGATCTATAGGTGTTTGAGTAAGATGGATACTTGTTTTAACACATAATATGGGATTTATTGTAGATGAATGAGAACGAATTGGGAAGGATATACACGTAGAAGACATGATGATATGAAAAAATGGAGCAGAAGAGTTATTAATCCAAAATAAAACATGGTCATTATTAACCAAAATGATAGCCTAATATATAGGTAAGTAACAAGCTCCTATAATAAAGGAGGTTGGTACAACAAACACACAATGAGAAGTAATTATATACTTACCCATGAAACAACCAAATGAATATGGTCACAACAAAATAAACACACATAATGATAAGCTAAATATGCTTATTATAATAATTATTCTAATAGAATCTAGAGAGAAATAAAACTTTGCATTGTACTTGCAACTGATTTGATCCAAGTGAATGGGATTCTACCATTTGGCATGATTTAGGGAGCCCAAGAGTTTTGATCATAACTGTCATACTGCAATCCTATGGAATATAAGTCAATGAAATTCTACCACTTAGAATGATATTGGAAGTATGGAAACCTTGTTGAAATTTACCATGTACTTTCTCCTTGCAGATTTTAAGTGACCAAAATGTCACCATATTGAGCAATCTTGGGGTTACAAGAGCTCATAGACTTATAGATTTTGATGAACACTAACTGCATCTTAGGTTTATAGGATTTTGATGTGTTGATGAATCTCATAAATATAGATGTTCATGAAGACTTGGAAATTTTACTATGATTATAGTTAGTTATGGGTGAATAGGATGTTGACACTTGTTGCGATATGGGAGACTCGATGGAGATTTAAAATTCTAAAAACTCATTACACATCAAAGCTTAAACAAGCTACATATTTTCATCAGTCTCGTTAGTTCCCTAAATCAAAACATGATATTGAATACACACTTCATTAACAAATAAATGAATCAAAAGTGATAAATAATTCAAGAGCTATGCCTAAGCTTTGATTTTCTCCTTTTTAGAATAGATATAATAAAATTAGACTATGAAAAAAACCTTAGTATTTATATAATTAATCAATATGGGAGTTCCTAAGGTTGATATGGACCATGAATAGACATGTCTTAACAATAATGGGTCCCTATTTGAATTTCATGACAATGGGGTGTGTTGGGGCACAATAGGTTTGTCATAGAGACTCAAGCATTCATGAGCACAAATTACATATTTCGGCATAAATTACATTTATTTTAGAGTGGTTTAGATATAAAATTGGGATAATTATATATAGGTTTCATATACATTTTTGGGTATATGCATAGCATATGTACTTATTTCACAAGACATGAGTTACAGATCTTCATATTTTTTAGATATGACACACACATAACATATAGATGCATGATATTCTATATCATAATAGCACTGAGAAATTGAAATTATAGAATTTACCATAATTAATTATGTCAAATTTTTAAGAGTTTATAATCTATGGTTTGTTCCCAAAAAAATTAACCATGATTTTTCAGGCTAGTCTAAGAAAAAAATAAGGTTTTCTAAAGTTTTGAAAAGAATTTGATTTTTACACTTTTTAATTAAATAAATTTCAACTTATTGTTGATTGGTTGATTTAAAACTTTAGACTAAATTTTTCATAAACCAATGGAATAATATAAAAACACCTGTACATGCATTTGGAAATGGTGATTTTCTTCTTGGTGGCATCTTGGTTGGCCTTGTTTCTACTGATTTATGCACAAAATTTGACCTTCTACATATGGAAATGATTTTTCTTGCTTTGGACAACCTTTTTTTATTGATGGCCCCACTTTTATGATCTTTGTTTTCATAAAAACCTTTAGAATTCTATGTCAAAAAATCACAAAAATATACTTCTACACCTATTGCAAGCTTTACCTCCTTGTTCAAGTTTATGATGCCTACATTTATGATAGTTTAAAATATAAATCTATATCTTTTATTTTAACTTATAAAAGCAAATACCTTCCTTACTATGAGGCTCTTCCACTTCTCTTTTATAATGCCTTCCTTTCTATGATGCTCTTCCACCTCCCTTTTTCAACACCTTCCTCCTTTATCATGCCATAAGAAGTAAAAGGGTCAAATACTCATTCAATCTTCTACCACACCTTATCTCAACTAGGTACTACACCTGCGGAAGTTGGGATAAAACTCTCAACTAACAATGATTCACCACTGGTCAATGAAACAGTGTATCAATAATTAGTAGGTAGTTTGATTTATCTTACTAATTGTTGTCACTTTTATTTTCACCCCTTGAGGAGATTCCTAG
The DNA here is from genome assembly GCA_037957365.1 of Torreya grandis. Classification (NCBI taxonomy): domain Eukaryota; kingdom Viridiplantae; phylum Streptophyta; class Pinopsida; order Cupressales; family Taxaceae; genus Torreya; species Torreya grandis. The sequence goes on along the minus strand of JARHVA010004348.1, from coordinate 918,480 downwards.
CTCTCCTCATCAAAGTGGAATAATGGAAACATCTCTCTTGCTGTGGGTAACAATTTTGTTGAGATGAATCTCTAAAAGGGCTAGTTCCTTTGATGCACTCTTTGAAACACTCTCTTATCTATCAATTTTCCATAAAAAGGGTTAAGAAGACAAACTAAGAAACTAGATGTGATGCACAAATATTATATTTCCTCTTATTGACTAAACTTATACTACTTAGAGATAAACAAGTCTTTTTTCACACAAAACTCACAATCATAGTTGCATTATCACATCAATGTTTCATAATTTAAGTTCAATCTACACAATCAAACCTATTTGTCCCCTGCACACTTATTATTGGTCCACCTGGTGCAAATCATTGATATTAGAGCATAAAATCTCTTTTTTCTATGCCTATAAACACATGAGCACAACTCGAGAAATAAGGTCTATCAATTGATTTTGTTTTAGAATATCTAAAAGAATGTCATAGTAAAATTAAGATGGTTGACACTTAGAAGCAACCTTAGGTATCCTAAAGGTTTGAAGGCTCATCATCGACACACTGTAGGTATAATGCACCAAAAAATTTGGTCACTTGTGTGAGTTGATGATACATCTCAACCCAACTCCTTCTAATACACCTCCATAGTACACTAAACATCAATTTTAGTAATAAACTCCCTTCAAAGTACAATTCAATCTTGACATCCCTATATTCAAAGGAAATATCAACTACAAATCATTAGATGCCTAGATTCAACAACTCATGGTATACTTATCAATCAATTGCTTCATCAAGGCTGATAAAATCACCTTTGTAGTATTAAAGATGCCCATTTTGGTTGTTTATTGGTGGGAAAACTTCACTATGTAGCATGTGTAAGAATGTGTTCCAATCAAATCATAAAATATTTATGTCAATACACTAAAAGAGGTATACTATCCTCTCTGACACTTTAAAGATGAATACATCAAGTTCCAACAATTGCGTTAGTGCAAGGATTAGTTAGTGAAGGACTACACCAACATATTCCATGACTACTCTACATGTCTGTGAGAGAGCTTGAGTGAACAACATAAGGTGTTGAAGTACTGTTGACAACTGGAGATTGCACCCGGTGGCAGGAAAATAGGTTCCTTCCCTCTCCCCGCAACATGGAAACTCCTCTCTCACCTGTGGGATGGTGAAGCAGGAGAGGAGAGTCTCTAGGTATGGGCTAGTTCCCTCTGATGTATCTTGTTTGTTTCAGGTAGTGCAAAATATAGATATATAGATATACTGGGGGGATGAAAAGGGGGAAGAAAATACAGGAAAACAAATAGCCTACTCTAAAGAGGTGATACACCAAAATAAAGGTTTGACCCTCCCGCATCCACTCTCAAAATCAAGAAAATGCAAATATACTCTACACATCTGGCAGAAAGAACCAGGCTGCTAGGACTAACAGGGAGGCTATAATGGAAAATACATAACAGAGGTTTACCAAGGTGTTGTGGAATGCACACTTGCAAGCAACTTCCTCTATTCTGTCCTTCTCAAATATTGCTCTTCTCCTTTCAGCTGCAGAAATGGTGCCTTGTAGATGGCTGGTATGTTGGCATTAACCTGTGAAAGCATCGAAGATAATGACTAAACACAAATAATACTCATGACATACACAACAAATCTATCCAAGATGGAGGCAAAAAACTATATTTTATTGATTCAAGTGGAGAATTTGTAGAGCTGTGCTCTTTACAAAATTGGAGAAGATCCTTTTAAAATGGCCAAGTCTGCCAATTTATATGGGAAAAGCCAAGAGGAGTCTCATTGACCTTTGCTTGCAAGTGGCTGCATCATGTCTTCATTGGGAAGAGGGAAAACACTATAGTTGACATCATAAAACCTGCCCAAACCATGCTTACTACCTCGTTTTGCATGCGGCCTGCTCCTCTACCCACTGGTCGGGCCTTTTTCTGTGTTCTGCAGGCCTTTTTGTCGCTTGATGTTGTGAGCGGTAATTTTACCACCCAATGTCGTGGACTGCACATGGAAATTTTGCCGCCATCGGCCAACTTACTGCCATGCGCGGCAATTTTGCCGACGTCGGTAGAGTTAGCTGCCGTGCGCGACAATTTTGCTATCGTCGGCTGATTTTGCTGTCGTGCGCGACAATTTTGTCGCCGTCGGCCGATGTACTGCCGGTCTTCTTTTCTCTATCAGCTGCTTCTTGCGGCAATTTTGCCGCTTACTGCTTGTGTTGGCAGTCTCTTTTTCCCCACCGGCCGCTGTGCACGGTAATTTTGCCACCCATTGCTTAAAACTTTGAATTTTTTTTTGCGGGACTTAGATGCATTAAACCGTTGACTTGAACTTTTGCATTGAACCAAAGCGCTTGAACCTTTTCCTTTGAACCAAGGCCATTGAACCTTTCGATTGAACTGAGCATGAACCTGAAGATGGACTGCAACTTGAAATTGACTGGCCTTTCATAGCTTTTGAAGAGGGTGACCAAAATATTTCCAGAGGGGCAAAATTGGGTCAACAAGTACATAAGCAAAAATTCACCTTGTATCTATGTGAATATGGAGTTCATGACTTCTGACATGTTGGGTAAATCATATTATAATGCTTCAAAGATTGAATTCAAGGTAAAGATGAAGCAACATTCCATCTATTCATCTCACATAGTGCACAAGGGCCAGCCCTTACACAACTCCACATCGTAGCCTTCTAGACATAAGCATAACACTTCTCATAAAGGTGAACAACCTTACAAGACTTCACAGAAATCAAAGGATCTTGTGCCTTCCACTTCAGACAAAGATAAGAATAAGTCTGGTGATAAGTGGTGTTACTACCATTGCTCATTTACTCATGATGATTCTAAATGTTATGCATAATAATAATTACTTGTATAATCTACATTAGGTCCACACCAATGACAAAATTGATCTAGATGACTCTTTTCTAAGCATCAACATTACTATGATCGACATGTCAAAGGAGAACAAACATCTCCTCCACACCAAATTTTGGGTGAAGAGTCAACCTCTCCATGTCATCATAGATAATGGCAGTCAAAATAAAATCATTATAAAATCCATAGCTTAGCACCTTGGTCTTGCCACTACTGCACACCCTAAGCCATATTATCTTTGGTGGCTACAATAATGGAAAGATGTAAAGGTCTAACTATATTGCATTGTTTAGTATAAATTTAATTCCATGGAGGATAAAATCACTTATGGTATCACACCTCTATAGGTATGTGACATCTTATTGAGAAGACCATATCTATTGAATCATGAAGCTACATATCAATCCAAGCCACAACATTAGACTATTCCTATGTAGGATCACTTCTACAACCTCTTTGAGTTAGCACCCACAACCAAAGTCACTTTGGTCTCTACCAAACAATGTTGTAAGCTTGTACTACATGTGTAAAAGTTTGTGTTACTCATGGTTTGTTTTGATACACATGCATATAATATGAAGCATGATTTGGCAATGCACAACACTCGCACAATTTCACAAATAAAAACTTCTCGAGAAGTTATTGGAGTAGTGTAGCAAAGTCTTTACAAATCCTGAAGGCCTCACAACACACAGTGCAATAAAACACCTCATTAATTTTCTTCTTACATACCCTCTTCCAAATATCCCCCTATAATTGTAATAACCCTATTGGGTTTTACTAGAATAGGGTATTTTTCTTAAATCAATTACACAAATTCAACTAACATATTCTATCACTATGAAACCTACAAAAAGTGATCTTTAACTAAATACATTAGTTTCAGTTAACCATATAAAGGTATATAACTAATCTATTTAGCTAATGATCACAATAATAATATCAATATCAAGAGTAAGTACAATGTTGATTACAAAAATGAAGACTGCATTTAATTCATAAAAGTAATGTTGTAAATATAGCCATAGATGATACAATATTATTTTATCAACTATTTTAATTGTACATATAAATAAAAAGTATTGTTTCAGCATAATAAATGTCTTAATAATAATATATAATGATAGAAAGCTCCATGGAGCATGTGAGTCTTAATGAGCTCATAATATCCATACGTAATCTCAAGTGTAGTATTGTTGAGGGGAGGGAGAGCATTATCTAAGTGTTTTTCCACACCAACCATAGACCATCTATCCCCTACACAATATCCCAACTAGGGAATGGCTCTCTCTTCATGGATGGGTAGATAATCATGGTGCAAGAATTTAAAGTGACAAACTAGAACATGTGTGTTGTAATATAACTAATACATGATATATACCATAAATAAACATGTTCTAACATGATACCGTACAAACATGTAAACTAAATCAAACAATTAAAATAACAGTGTTTAACTATAAACATTACTTTGGCCAAAGTTTTCATATAGTTATTGATCTCATGGATCAATCAATTTCATACACACCACTCAATCGAATTACACCTTATCTACACATTATTGACATAATTAAGTAAGTGGAATATGTCACACTACTTATTTAGGGTTATTAATGCGAGATTTGGTCTATATATACATAATATAAAAACCAACAAATTCATACAGAATATTGCCTATAAACATAATTATGTGTTAAATAAGGAAATATCAAATATATTCATTTAGTCCATCAAATGCAATGTAATAAATCCAAAATATTTAAAAATATTACTACATAATTAACATATTTCAAAATAGTCATCAATAAAATCACACCATCCAAATAATAAATATATCTAGACATCAAGTTATAGAATATTAACATGTAACTCTATATTATTATGTTATTCATCCCTATAACATAAATTTCAATCCTAATCTTTATTATGTTATTCATCCCTATAACATAAATTTCAATCCTAATCTTTACATACCAAAAGTAAAATAATAAGCCATTCCAAACACATAACATCAATATCACTTGTATTCAATCTCAAATATTACATATTCAGATATTCTTTTCATCCATTAGACACATTTAAGTTCAACCTGAATAATAATTTATTTCAATTTTCCTTATTATAAAATGTATTGTTTCTAAACATTAAATGGAATAGGTAAATTTATATGTGGCATACATGAATTAGAATTGTATTTCAATCATCAATTCACATGTATCTGATATATCTATATACCTATTCCATCATTTGGCTAAAACATTTAATATGATCTATAAACAACCGGTATAAATATACATTGTATATGTTATACTCCAATTAGATAAATATATGTCCATTAACTAGAGTATCACGTATAACTAAATAATATACTAATAATTTTCATCAATTCTTAATAATATAAAGCAACTAAAAACTATATTACTTTAGCTATTTATTTTATCTCTAAACATAAAATTCCATGATTTGTATAACAAAAGGTATACATTCATATATTTAAACTCAGCCATTTATATTATACAGTTCTCATCATATACTCTATTATAGACACCGTTAACTATATCTATATATAAATATAGTTGAATACAAATGAGTTTAATATTTTCTCAAATACATATGTCACATACAAAAATATATATATATATATATATATATATATATATATATATATATATAAGGAATTCATTATAAGAAAAGATGTATTTCAATGTCACACCATCATATATTAACATAACCAACCTTAATCAAAACTAATTGAATATAAATTGAGTATATGTATTTATACTTCCTCAAAATTTAAGCATTCAACCCATGTCCTTATAATAAAATGGAAAACACATACTAAAAGTTTCAACACAATAAAAACACAATGATTAAGTAATTATAGAATCCTTAAACCTAAGATTCACATTTATATATATACATTGATATATTCACATCATCATTTCATTTATTGGTGACTTATAGATTATGTGAATATACCCTTATATATGTATATTATATATGGTTAATTCTAAATTCGGATTTCATAAATGAAATAATACAAGCTTGTGTTATAACTACCTAACTTCTCCTGAATTTGTTTATTATAACCCTGCATATAAGTCATGCCCTAATCTAAGTTTGTTCAAAACAAACTTCGACTGATTTAATATAAAATTAAGCCCAAGCCTATGTGTGTGTGTGTGTGTGTGTGTGTGTGTGTGTGTGTGTGTGTGTGTGTGTGTGTGTGTATGTATATGTATATATATATATATATATATATATATATATATATATATATATATATATATATATATATATATATATATATATATATATATATATATATATGTATATATATGCATATATACATATATATATATATATATGCATATATACATATATATATATATATATATATATATATATATATATATGCATATATACATATATATATACACATATACATATATATACATATATACATATATATATATACATACATATATATATATATATATATATATATATATATATATATATATATATATATATATATATATATATATATATATATATACATATATATAAAGAATGGATTAAAATTTGTTTATATTTTTTGAGTTTTACCCTGTCTACCCAGACAAACCCTACCCTAGTTAGTATTACACCAAGACATGATCCATTATAAACCTATGAACTGTCCAAGATAAACTTGCACAAAGGAAGGGTGAATAAATCTTACTAAAAGACTAAATTTGACCATCCATTCCTAGTCATCCTCTACTAGGGTGATTACTCAAAACTTTGATTCATAATATAATAACCGAGTGTGTGAAATTATACATATATTGAATGAAATTGTTCAATAGTTAACTAAACATACTGAGTCATAGTCACAATAGGGTCTAAGGGATAAACATTGATAACAAACATTATACGCATTAGAAATTTGCCTAGGGTTTATTTTTCCCAATGAAAACACATAAATTTTACACTAAAAATCCCAAAATTAATTTGGCAACATGACCATTTTACCTAGGGTTTCAAGGTTATATGCTTGGTTCTATGGATGTCCAAGCCATCCACAAGGCCAAGCATTTATCCCTTGTTCTTTTTTTTAAATTTCATAATAATGAAACAATAAAAACCCTTAAGAAATATTTACCAGAATTCATCAAAACTCCACATAATACATGTATGAATTTTAATAATGAAACCAACCTAGTAAAGAAGACCAAATTGATAGTAACTGAAACATTTTCTCTAAATTCCTCCAAGTTTTTTCTTTCTCCCTAATCTATCATCCCCCCAAACTTTTATCTCCTTTCTTTTGTCTATTTTCATGCTTGTTTCCATGCTAACTGAACTCCCCATTACTTTAACAAATTCAATGGCTAATTCCATGTATGTAAAACAAATCATACACAACTAACAAAAAACAAACATTCCTTCTATATTTTACTCATCCTAATCCACAATGAAGTCCATATTTTGTCATAATAGCTCACTAACACAAGTCAATGCTACTAATCAAACCCTGATCTCAAATATTCCTTATTATTATAATCTCTTTTTAAGAAGTATAACAAAATTAATAATTAAAACTTTATGCATGATAGTAATGACTTCCATCGAAATCAATAAAACATTATAATTCCTAATAACCATCGACTTCCACTAATCATTTAAACATGACAATTACCATAACAATATTAATCAATGTCTAAGCATAAAGACTTCACCAAAATAATTAGTCAATATAATTATTGTTATAAATAAGAACGATTTAAATATCATAACATTGCAACTTCAACTAAAAATATTGACTTAGCACCCAAGGTCATTTAAACATTAACCTATTTGCTAACCATTATGACCATGCCTATCAATTTTAATCACACATTACTAACTATTTAAAGTTAAAAATCTACTATTCATAAATAGTTTAGTTCCTTTACAATAGTAAGGAATTTGTTAGAACTAGACATTGATTTTTATAACATTCACATATATATCTATCCATAGACAAATGAGAGACCTATTACAGACACACATGGATTCCAATCACTTGATATAGCAACATCATCATACGATATAAGCTAAGTATGACAACATAATGCAACACACAACTATATTCAATCACAAGCATGATTATAATTTAAATCATATATTAGCTATAAAATCAAGCAATGAATATAAAATCATGTTAAACTATCATGGTGTGTGTGGGTTCCTCATCTTTAATTTGTCATCCCTTAATGCCTCCATCTATGCCACCCTCTTTGATGATACCCTCCCTCTGTCACACTCTAAGGGATGGATCTATCCTACATTCTCCTCTCAACAATGAAGTTAGTTATTCTAAAATAATATAAAATCCATAATATGCTACTGTAATAAACTAAATAAACATGATCATCATGTACATAATATACAAGTACAACTAACTCCATAATTAACAATCATGTGAATTAAGTAACATATAATTATCTACATATCAGTAGATGTAATCCAGCTTAACCAAAATAGTAATTAACCAAATAATAACCATAAAATTCTATAAATCAATAGGTTATTAGGTTTAGAGAGGAATTGAGATGTGACATCCTTCCCCTTAAAGCTGGTCATCATCTTGATGACACTTATTCAAATATAAATTTTGAAATTAAACATTAGTCGGCAGAAAATAAAATAATATCTAGCAACCTATTAAGTAAAAAATATATAAATAGCCTATAAAACTCATCATAATCCTCGTAAGTGGCACTATATTCAAAATTTTGGTCCCATTAGAACTTGCACTGTGATACTTCTCTATTATGCAAACTGAGTTTGTGAGTGTCAATTATTATAATTGGTTCTATCGTGACCACCCTAAGATCTAGAACATATAAAGCATTCCAATCCAATATATTTGAAGGATCAATAACATACTTTTTTAAGATAGGACACACGGAAAACATTATGCAAAAGAGCTAGAACCAGTGGAAATGTAAGCCTATACACTACAAGATTGACCACTTCCATAAATTCTAAGGAACCTACATATCTAGGTGAAAGTTTAGTTGATTTCCCAAACTTAATTGAGATTTTATGAGGCTTAACCTACTAAAATACTTTATCACCAATAGAAAACTATCTTGTTGTTCTCTTTAGACCAGCATAAATTTTTTATTTATCATTGGCCTTGGCCAACCTTTGCCTGATTTTTCTAACTTGGTCTTCCATTTTCATAAGCATTTTAGGTCCAAAGACTACCCTATCCTCTAACTTATCCCAATTGATTGGTGTTTTGCACCTCCTTCTACATAATGCCTCAAATGAAGCAATTTTTAACGTTGATTAGTATGAGTTTTTGTAGGCAAACTCAACCAAAGGAAGGTACTCTTCCCACTTATATTGTTAGTCCATGTAATACATCTAAACGAGATATTCTAAAACTTGAATAACCCTATATGTTTGTCCATCTATTTTTAGGTGATATATAGTGTTAAAATTCAATCGCATACCCAAAGTTAAATTTAAAGTCAACCAAAATCTAGAATTTATTCTTGGATCTCAATCTAAAATGACATTTTTAAAAAATCCATGTAATTGGTACACCTCTTTCACAAATCTATTCGCAAACATTGGTGCATCATCTATCAAGTTATTTGGTATGAAGTGAGCTACTTTGGTAAATTTATCAACTACAACCAAGATCATATCATGTTAGTTTTGTAATAATAACAAACCTTGGATAAATTCCATGCTAATCACCTGCCACTTCCATTATGGTATATCATGAGGATATAATAATCTTGTCAGATGCACATGTTTAGCTTTCACATGCTAACATTCTAAACTATAAGATATAAAATCTGTTACATCTTGCTTGATCCCTTTCTATAAATACAGAGGTCTTAGCTCATCTATGAGCTTGGTTACACATGGATGTCTTGAATATGGGGTATTATGCAATTCCTTTAGCACTATGCTCCTCAAATTTTCTCTATCAGGAACATACATCCTATGATTGTACCTTAAAATACCATCACTCTCTAACTTGAATCCTTTATACTTTGGACATAATACATCCAAAGGAGATCTATTAAAACTTGAATAACCCTCTCTGTCTATCTATCGATTTTTGAATGATATGTAGTGTTGAAATTCAACTACATACCCATATTTGAATTTAAAGTCAACCAAAATCTAGAAAGCATTCTTGAATCTCAATCTAAAATGATATTTTTTGAAAATCCATGTAATTGGTACACCTCTTTTATAAATCTCTTCACAAGCACATGTGCATCATCTATCAAGGTGCCTATTATGAAGTGAGCTAATTTGGTTAGTTTATCAACTACAACCAAGATCATATCAAGATAGTTCCATAATAATGACAAACCTTGGGCAAAGTCCATGCTAATCACCTTCCACTTCCATTTTATTATATCATGAGGATATAACAATCTTGCTAGATGCACATGTTCAACTTTCACATGCTGACATTCCAAACTATAAGACATAAAATCCATTATATCTTGCGTGATGCCTTTCCAAAAATAGAGAGGTGTAGCTCAACCATGAGCTTGGTTACACCTGGATGTCTTGAATATGGGCAGTTTTGCAATTCTTTTAGCAATGTATTCCTCATATTTTCTCTATCATGTACATACATCCTATCATTGTACCTAAAAAGACCACCACTCTCTAACTTTAATCCTTTATATTTTAGATTATGAGCATTATCTAACAATGATTTCTTGACATGATTATAAAATTCATCTCCTAATGAGATTAATTACCTGATCATGGAAAGTACTCATGATAGTATCCAAGGCTGTTATGTACTTTCTATAGCTTAGGGCATTTGCAACTCTATTTTACTTAAACTTGATAAAGTTAATATCAAAATCGTAATTAGATAAGAATTATAATCAATGTCTTTGATGAGCATTCAAGTTTAGTTGGGTGAATATGTACTTGTGTCCCATGTTTTCAGTCTTAAACTCAAATGGTTTTCCCAATAGTTAATGCCTCAAAACTTATAAGGCATGTACTATTGCAATAAGTTCCAGATCATGAGGGGCATAATTCACCTCATAAGGCTTCATTTTTTTGGACTTATATATTCTACAACTAAACCATCCTACATAAGAACTGTAATTCCATCCCCAGATACATCTATGATCATTGGGAACTAGCCATTAGGATCGAGAACTCTTAGCATAGGTGCCAAAGTAAGCCTGCTTTTCAGTTCCTAAAAGACATTCTCACACTTGTCTGACCAAATAAAACCCTAATTCTTTTGCTAAAGAGAGGTGATTGGGTTATCTATCTTCAATAAATTTGGAATAAATTTCTTATAATAACCCATTAAACCCATAAAACTCCTCACCTCATGCACATTCTTAGGCATTGGCCAATCCAATATGTCTCTTATATTTATTAGATCCATTGAAATTCCATTCATGGAGATAATGTGTCCAAAATATTTCACTTTACTCTATAAAAATTCACTCTTAGATAACTTGTAGTATAATATGTGCTTCCACAAATACTGTAAAACTAGTTATAAATATTGAAGATGTTCTTCCTCATCCTTAGAATATACGAGGATGTCATCTAGAAAAACCAATACAAAATAGTCTAAATAATCCATAAAACATTGTTCATGATATCCATAAATACTTCTAGAGCATTTTTTAACCTAAAAAGCAACACTATGAACTCATAGTGCCCATATCAAGTTATGAACACTATTTTTAGAATATCCTCATCTTGGATTCTCAATTGATGATACCCTACTCTAATATCAATATTAGAAAAGACTGTTGCCCCTTGAATATAAATAAAGAGATCATCAACGTGAGGTATTGGATATTTATTCTTGATTATCACCTTGTTTAACACCCTGTAATCAATACACAAGTGAAGAGTGCCATCTTTCTTCTTAAGGAACACCACTAGTTCACCCCATGGTGACACACTTGGTCAAATCAATCCTTTCATATCAACTCTTTTAGTTTATCTTTTAACTCAACCAATTTGGTAGTTGTCATTCTATATGGTGCCTTAGATTATGGTTTAGATCTAGCTATGATGCCAATCAGGAAATCAAACTCATGTTTGGGTGGTAATTCAAGCAATTCCTATGGAAACACATCCTAGAAGTTCCTTAGAAAAGGATAATCCTTGATGGATGTTTCCTTATATTCCTCCATCTCATTTATTTTAACAATAAATGCTTGTCATCCTTTACTCTAAGCCTTCTTGAGTTTAATTATATAAATTTGCCTAAGCTTCAACTCTCTTTTCTCACCTTGAAGCTGTGTCTGATATCCAAAATCATCTAACACTCAACCTTATTCAAATAGAATTTAACCTTATATTTTTGTTTTATAAGCCAATTGACTCTCAGTATCGCATCATATGAACCTAATAGTGTAACATATAGATCTACTAATGTAGTGAATTCAAAGAACCTCCAGGTGGTCCTTTCCTATTAAACTATTGGTTTCCCTTGAAACCTCCCTTGAAATAATTTACAGGTTTCTTGTTCCCTGTGATACTATTGAACTAAGTATTTTGTTTCTTGAACTTGCTCTTGGATTCTCCACTCCTTTGCTTCTAATTCTTCTTTTTAAAAGTCAGTTTAGAAATTCCAAACTTTTTCTTAAACTTATCTCTAACTTCGGTAAGAGATTTTAGTAGAACGACTCCTGTTTGACTGCCTTTTCAAAGACTTGATCCATGGTAGATGGCCAATGTACATCCACCTCACAACCAATTTGGATTTTTAATCCCATAATGATCTTCCTAATTCTAAACATCTCATCCACCTAATACTAAGGTACATACTTTAGGATCTTGGTAAATTTATCTTAGTATTCATTCAAATAAAAGTCTCCATCAACTTCTAATCAAAATATAATTGAGGAAGCCACCATGACCTAAATACTGTCATGAACTATTCCTAAGTGGTGGTGGTAGAGTCAAGGTTCATCTCGAGCTTGTTATTTGCCCACCAAGTTGTTACATCTCTAGCAAGCTGATATGTTCCCCAAACCACTTTGGTGACTTCAGATTAATTTTATATCTTGAAATATTTCTCCATATCTATCAACCATGCTTCATCTCCATCTCCAAAAATGATTCCATTGAACTTGGATGGATTCATATTTTTCATATCTCATACCAAATTTACAGCTACTTGAGCTCTCGCATCTTGTGACACTTCCTTTAACCTTTGCTCTTGAGGATCTTCCTACTCAAAAAGATGCTCTTAAGGTTCTTCTTGAACATTATCATCAAAATTCCCATGTAATTACTACTCTAGGTCCATGATTTGTTCCTTAGTTTCATGCATGGATGTGAGGATCTAATCCAACTTTACAACTTGCTTAGTGGTGAATTGATTTGGATTCACTAGAGGGTTGGTGTTTGAAGTACCCTCACCTCTAGGTCTAATGCACACCATTTTTATTCCTACTTAATAGGAGAATACATTTGTATTAACAGACTCATTAAGTCCTAGAGTTTGAACCTTAGCTCTGATACCAAAATGTAACAACTCCACTAGGTTTTACTAGAATAGGGTATTTAAAAAAAAATCAATTACATAAATTCAATTAAAAGATTCCATCACTATGAAACCTACAAAGAGTGATCTTTAACTAAATATATTAGTTTTAGATAACCATATAAAGGTATACAACTAATTTATTTAGCTAATGATCACAATCATAATATCAATATCAAGAATAGGTATAAAGTTGATTACAGAAATGAAGACTGTATTTAATTTATAAAAGGATTGTTACAAATTTATCCATAACTGATACAATATTATAGCTAACTACTATAATTATACATATGAATAAAAAATATAGTTTCAACATAAAAATGTCTTAATAATAATACGCAATGATACAAATATCCACAGAGCATGCGAGTCTCAACGAACTCATAATATCCATATGTAATCTCAAGTGTAGTCTTTAGTGTAGTAATAATGAGGGAAGGGAGAGCATCATTCAAGTGCTCTTCTATACCAACCATGAACTATCGATCCTCTGCACAATATCCTAATTAGGGACATGTTCTCCCTTCATGGATGGGTAGATAATGATAGTGTAGGAATCTAGAGTGACAAACTAAAATATTTGTGTTGTAAGATAACAAATACATGATGTAGATCATAAATAAATATGTTCTAAAAAGATATCATATAAATATGTAAACTAAATTAAATAGATAAACTAACAATGTTTAACTATAAACATTACTTTGGCCAAAGTTTTTATATAGTTATTGATCTCATGGATTAGTTAATTTCATACACACCACTCAATCAAATCACACCTTATCTACACATTAGTGATACTAATTAAGTGAGTGGAATCTGTCACACTACTTATTTAGGATCATTAATGCAAGACTTGGTCTATATATAATATAAAAACTAATATATTCAGATAGAATATTCTCTATGAGCATACAATTATGTGTTAAACAAGAAAATATCAAATACATTCGTTTAGTCCATCAAATATAATGTCATAAATCCAAAATATCTAATTTATTACTACATAATTAACAGAGTTTAAAATAGTCATCAATAAAATCAATCCATCTGGGTAGAAATATATCTAGACATCAAATTATAGAATATTAACATGTAACTCTATATTCTTATGTTATTCATCCTTATAACATAAATTTCCAGCCTAATGTTTACATACCAAAAGTACAACAATAAGCCATTCCAAACACATAACATTAATATGACTTGTATTCAATCTCAAATACTACATATTCAGATGTTTCTTTTAGCCATTAGACACATATTTAAGTTTAACCTGAATAACAAATTCTTTTTAATTTCCATTTCTATAAAATGTAAATTTTTTAAACATTAAACAAAATAGGTAAATCTATATATGGCATACATAAATTAGAATTGTATTCCATTCATCAATTCAAATGTATCTTATGTATATATTTACCTATAAAATCATTTGGCTAAATCATTTAATGTGATTTATAAATAGCTACTATAAATATACATTGTATATGTTATACTCCAATTAGACAAATATTTGTCCATTAACTAGAGTATCACATACAACTAAATAATCCACTAATCATTTTCATCAATTCTTCATAATATAAAGAAAATCAAAACTATATTACTTCGGCTATTTATTTTGTCTCTATACACATAATTCCATGATTTGTATAACAAAAGGTATATAGTCATATATTTAAACTCAATCATCTATATTATACAATTCACATCATAAACAATCTATTATAGACACCGTTAACTATATCTATATATAAATATAGTTGAATACAAATGAGTTTAATATTATACCAAATACTTATGAGTGTCACATATAAATATATATCTAATCAAATAATTACGCCCGCCCCTCACCCCCCCCGCCCGCCCGCCCACCCACATAATTATAAGAGAAAATGTATTTCAATGTCACACAGTCATATATTAACACAACCAGCTTATTCAAAACTAATTGAATGTAAAATGAAGACATGTATTTATGTTTCCTCATATCTTAAGTGTTCAACCCGTGTCCTTATAAGAAAAATGAAAACACATACTATATGTTTCAACACAATAAAAACACAATAATCAAGTAAGTATAGAATTCTTAAGCCTGAGTTTCACATTTATATATATACATTGATGTATTCACATCATCAGTTCATTTATTGATGACCGATAGATTATGTGAATATACCCTTGTATGTTTATATTATATATGATTAATTCTAAATTTAGATTTCATAAATGAAACAAGACAAGTTTGTGTTATAATTGCCTAACTTTTTCTAAATTTATTTATTATAACCCTGCATATAAGTCGTTCCCTAGTCTGGGTTTGATCAATACAAACTTTGTTAGATTTAATATACAATTAATCCCAAGCCTCTAAATATATAAGAATGGCTTAAACTTAGTTTATAATTTTTGAGTTTTACCCTATCTACCCAGACAAGCCCTAGTTTAGTTAGTATTACACCAAGACATGATCTATTATAAACCTAAAAACTATCTAAGATAAACTTGCACAAACGAAGGGTGAATAAATCTTACTAAAAGACTAAGTTTGACCTTTCATTCCCAGTCGTACCCTACTAGGGTAATTAATCAAAACTTTGATTCATAATATAACAACCTAGTGTGCAAAATTATACACAGATTGAATGAAATAGTTCAATATTTCACTAAACATATTGAGTCATATTCACAATAGGGTCTAAGGGATAATTATGATATCAAAAATTATACCCATTATAAATTTTCCTAGGGTTTATTTTGCCCAACAAAAACACAAAAATTTTACACTAATAATCATAGAATTAATTTGGCAACATGGCCATTTTACCTAGGGCTTCAGGGTTATATGCTTGGTTTTGTAGATGGCTAAGCCATCCACAGGGCCATCCATAATAATGAAACAAAAAAACCTTAATAAATATTTACCATAATTCATCAAAATTTCACATAATACATGTATGAATTTTAATAATGAAACCAACCTATTAAAGAATTCCAAATTGACAGTAATTGGAACTTTTTCTCCAAATTCCTCCAAGTCTATTCTTTCTCTCTAGTCTTTTGTCCCCCCAAAATTTTCTCTCCTTTATTTTATCCATCTGCATGCTTGTTTCCATGTTAATCTAACTCCCCATTACTTCGGCAAATTCAATGGCTAATTCTATGCATATAAAACAACTCACAAACAACTAATAAAAAACAAATAGTTCTTCCATATTTTCCTCATACTGATCCATAGTGAATGTTGACCCAATTTTGCCTCTCAGGCAAAATCTCGGTCACCTCATACACCTGCTTTACAGGCCAGTCATTTCGGGTTGCAAGGTCCACCTTCAGGTTTCGACAGCGTCATTGCAGAGCAAAGGCTGCGAAAGGCAGAGTTTTCAGACGTCCACGAGAGAAGAAGGAAAAAATGGAGCGTTTTAACACTTAGGCAAAAAAGAGGGCAAAAAAAATGCAGAGGGCGGCAAAATCGCTGCCCACTACAAGGGCGGGTAAAAGGAGCCCACTTACAAACATGCAGAGGGCGGCAAATTTGCCGCCCAAAACACAAAGAAAAAAAGGAAAAGGCCTTCTACGTCGGCAAAACTGCCGCCGTCGGCATCCTACATCGACCGACGTCGGCAGAACTGCCGCTGTCAGCAGCTTATCGGCCGACATCGGCATAAATCCTACATGAAGTCCATGCAAAGGGCGGCAAATTTGTCGCCCATAACAGATGGCGGCAAAAATCACTTGCAGTGCACAAGAAAAAACCTGCCCATCCACTGGAGGAGAAGACCAACACGCAAAACGAGGCAACAAGCATGGCCTTGGCAGACTTGTGATGTCATCTACAGTGTTTTTCACTCTTTTCAATGAGACTCCTCCTGGCTTTTCCCTATAAATACACAGACTTAGTCATTTTATCAGATCTTCCTGACTTTTGTAAAGAGCGCAGCTCTGCATTTTTTCCACCTGAATCAATAAATACAGTTTTTACCTCTTTCTTGGATGGATACTCTGTGTACGTTTTGTGTGTTTGATTTGTGCTCAGTCATTTCTCTTTAAATGCTCTCACAGGTTTTAAATACCAAGGTACCAGCTATCCACAGAATATCAGTTTGTAATTTGCAAGTGAAGAGTTCTTTCTGGGGTGCAAAAACAGAGGAGGTCACTTACAGTATGCATTCTATAGCATCTTGGTGAGTCCCTGTTTCCTGTATCTTTCACTAGAACCTCTCTGTCATCCCAGCAACCTGGTCTTTTCTGCCAAGTTTCAGTGTATGTATGTTGCATTTCCTTGATTCTGAGAGTGGATCTGGAAGGTCACCCCTTTATTTTCATGTATCACCTCTTTTAGAGTAGGCTGTTTGTTTTCATGTTTTTTCTCTCTCTCTTTTCATCCCCCCCCAAGCGTATACCTATATACCTATATTTCACGCTACCTGAAACCAACAAGATACATCAGAGGGAACTAGCCCATATCTAGAGACTCTCCTCTCCTGCTTTGTCGTCCCACAGGCGAGAGAGGGGTTTCCATGTTGCGGGGAGAGGACAGGAATCTATTTTCCTGCCGTAGGGTGCACTTTCCAGCGTCAACAGTTTTGGCACGCCCGATGGGACTGTATTTTTCAACACAGTAGTATTTCAGGCTTGATGCTGGTCCTGCTACAGTCATTTCAAAGATTTCTAGCATCTGGTGACTCCACCGGTAAGAGCTCAGTGCTTTATTTTAAGACCAGTCACTTATACTTCTATGCCAAAGGTTACCACAAGGTCAGCTTCAAGAAGGGTCCCCTTTGAGTCCATTGAACTACCTTTAAACTCTGCTAAAAGGATCAGGTTTGAAAGAACTCGCCCTTATCCACTAGTAAATCCTCCTAGACTTGTTGCTAGGAACACCAACCCAGCTCAACCACAAATACAACCTGTTCTAGCCATGGCATTGCCTTTTGCATCTTTTCGTGGTGAGAGCCCTTTAAACCTCCCACGCTATGATCCGATCTCAGGAACAGCTCTAAAGAATGTGCCTTCTTTTGATGGAGTGGGACTTATTACAGTTGTTGAGCATATCAAGAATATTGCCAATCTTTGCAATATTCACAATATAATAGAAGAAAATATTGCCATCAGACTGTTAGCCTTGTCTCTGAAAGGGAAAGCTCTCGATTGGTACGGCACCTTGCCTGTGAATTCCATACATTCTTGGAACAAATGGGGCACTCGTTTAACTGATCATTTTGGGGAAAAAAGTGATGGCCTCTCTCTTGCTGAATAGCTGACAACTATAAAGAGAGCTCCGCACGAGTATATGCAGGACTTCAACACGCGGTTTCAAAAGACTTGGGATAGAATTCCCGTCCTGGTAAGACCTACTCCCAGCTACGCTTTCTTATACTATCTAAAAGCATTAAATAGTGATATTGATGTGATGATCCAATCTATGGGGGGACACATACTGCCAGCTGCATATGACATAGCCATTATGGCCGAAAATTGCTTGGTTCAAGCTAGAAAAATCGCCCCTAGGCCTCATATGCCACTTTTCTCAGAACCGCTGCCCCAAATTTAGGCTATCGCTCCTATAATTGCTCCCCTACCTGTCATTGAGAAGCCAGTTACTGTTCCATCCAATGAATTAAATGAAGTTAAGGGCCTGTTGCAGAGCATGTCAAATGAACTTGTTGCCCTTAAAAGGCAGCAAGCTCAAAGCAACAGGCCAAACCAGGGTTATCAGAATTATGGCCATGCCCCTAAAAACCCCTTTCCAAACTATAACCAAGGTCAGGGGCAGCTCACTACAACCAGGCATTATCAAAATTATAACCCAGGCCCCTCTTCATCATCTAAAGCTATGGTGCCTACTCAGAATAATCTAGTGCAGGAGCAGCCAAGTTGTTCAACCATGGGACAAGGTCAAGAGCATGTTGTCCACACGAATGATATGTTGAATTTTTTCCAAAATTTAGAAAATCAGGTTGCTGATTTTTCTCAGTTTTTTGAGTTTCCAGCTCAACCCAGCACAAGTAACAATCAAACTCAGCCAGATTCTACCCTGATAAATCACGAAGAGGGCGAGCTCTGTGCAATTAATCATGGGGGCACTGCAGGCAATCAGGGTGATTGCGTTACAGCCAACATGAGATTTAAAAGAAGAGCAGTTGGAGAAGCGCAAGCTTCCCCTCAGGCAGTAACGAATCCCCCACCACACCATTTTCAAAAGGCCCCAATTGTCAGACAACTGTTTGCACCTCTAGCTCCTCAGTCTACAGCTCTAGTTGGGATCAGCCCAAAGGAAAGTACGAAGGGAATCAACCCCCAAATTAATATAATTGATCAAATGAAGAAATTGCATGTGAGCATTTCTCTATGGGATTCATTGTCTCTTCCAGGACAAAAGGAGGTATTGAAGAGAGAATTACATGAGCTAGATCGCCAGACCATCCCAACAGACACTAATAACGTCTTAATGACGAATGGGTAGCCTTCTACTCCAGGTCAGGTAAAGAAATAAGAAAAGACTCCCCCTTTTTATGTATCTTTGATCATAGGGGATTTCTTAGTACACAATTGCATAATTGATAGCGGGGCCAGCACTTCAGTAATGCCTAAATGCATTGCTGATAAGATGGGATTAAAATACGAAGCAATGAACAAAGGAGTCTTACAACTAGATGGGACGCCTGCAAAGACAGTCAGAGTCCTGAAGGGATTGAGTTTAACATTGCATGCCTGCCCGACATTCTCAATCCCCCAAGATATAGTGGTAGCGGATGTTCCTCCATATTTTGCAATCTATTTGTCTAGGGACTTTACGTCCAAGATAGGGGGTTATCTAGCAGCAAATTGGTCATACCTGGTTTTCAGAACCAAGTACGGAACTAAAGTGAAAATCAAATCTGAGTCACTCTACAAGGACCACCTAGAGCCCTATTCACCCAAGGCAGCGAATGTCAGCTACACTATCATTGATCCAGAAGAATCTCAAACGGACAAGTCCTCATCTTCTGCTCTTGAAGGAGTCGCAGATCTACTCTTGGATGAGTGGGGAAACGATAACTTTGAGCACGATCCTTACAAGTTTATTGAGGCAAACCTTGGTGTCTATTGCTTGCATAAAGAAAATGCCATCATGCCCAATATAATGAAGGAAAACCAAGAGGACCTTGGCATGTGGCAGTTATACTTCGACGGTTCCAGAAGCAAACTAGGCGCTGGTGGTGGGGCAATGTTAGTTTCCCCTTCTAAAGAAAGGTACTTTTCAGCTTTTCGTTTCTAGTTCTCTTGCACATGTAATGTTACAGAATATGAGTCTTTGATTCATGGACTTGAGTGGGCAAGAAAAAGAGGGATCAGGAAATTGCAAATCCTGGGGGACAGTGAACTAATAGTGAACCAAATAAGAGGCCTGAACCTAACCAAGAACTACTTGCTGAAGTCTTACAAATATAGAGTCTGGGACTTGATGGAGGATTTCCTTGCTCTTAACATTACCTCGATTACCAGGGAACAAAATAAGCAGGCTGACAGGTTGGCAGCTGTTGGTGCCCAATTTGATGTTTCAAAAGAAATAAGCAGGGGTTGTGGTTCGCGCCATTTAAAAGTAGTGGTTCGGCCTTCAATTACAGACAATGTTACAAATTGGCAGGTCTTCGAAAGCGACCAGCAGATAGCTCTTTTCCTGCAAGAAGAAGCTGAGTTTGCGGCCCATAATCAGGCAAAATTGCAGCAGCAATATGGAAATCAGATTGTTCAATTGAAGAACAATAAACTCCCTAAGGGTCTGGTCACACTTGAAAGTATTTTCAACGGAGAGGACCAACTAAGAGATGACAAAGCATGCATCACTACCAAAGAGGAGAATTATGAAAAATTTGAAATCTTCAAGGACAAATTGCTAGCGCTTGGTAAGGTCTGCACGTTTCAAAAAAGGCAAGCTTTCATTCTGTTGTGTCAGGAGTTCGATGACGTCTTCGCCTGGAACTATAGCGACTTGAAAGGCTTCGATCCAAGACTCGCCCAACACACCATTGAATTGGATGAAGGCGCAAGGCCAGTCACACAAAAGCAAAGGCTTGTTAATTCGATGATCGAGCTCCTTATGCAGAAGGAATTGGTCAAGTTGATTGAGTCCAGCATTATATTTATGATCAAACATTCCTCATGGTTGGCTAATTTGGTTCCAGTTAGAAAGAAAAATGGGGAGATCAGACTGTGCGTCGACTTCAGAGACCTTAATAAAGTCTCTTTAAAGGATCATTATCCCCTTTCAAACATGGATCAGATCCTTCAAAAGGTAACTGATTCTGAACGCTTCTCCCTCTTGGATGGTTATTCAGGATATAATCAGATTCTGGTACGGGGCTTCGACCAATACAAAACAGCCTTCACCACTAAATGGGGAACGTTCGCCTATCATAAGATGCCTTTTGGGCTATCCAATGCTGGTGCTACTTTCCAGCGTGCCATGGACATGGCTTTTAGTGGTTTGATAAATAAGAACGTGTTGGTGTACCTCGATGATATAACAGTTTTCTCCAAAGAGGCAGGATAGCATATGAAGCACCTCAGGCAGATTTTTGAGAGGTGCAGGGAATTTGGCATCTCCCTAAATCTAAAGAAATGTGTATTTGCGGTTCATGAGGGGAAACTTCTTGGCCACATTGTGTCCAAGGAAGGTTTGTCTATTGACCCCGAGAGAGTCCGCTCCATTCTAGAGATGTCCCTACCAAAGCACAAGAAAGGCCTGCAGAGTTTCTTTGGCCGGATAAATTTCATTCGGAGATTCATTCCGAATTTTGCTGAAATAGTTAAACCCCTAACCTCCTTGCTAAGGAAGGGTGAAGAATTCAAGTGGACAATGCCAAGAAAGGATAGCTTTGAAGCTATCAAACAGGCTTTGACCCAGGCTCCCGCTCTAATCAGCTCTGACTTTGAAAAAGACCTCAATCTCTATACCTTCAGCAATGGAGAAGTAATATCTGCTATGCTCACCCAAGCAAACAGTGATGACCTCGAGCAACCACTCACCTTCTTCAGCCAAGGGTTAGAGGACTTCAAAATCAGGTACACCTACGTAGAAAAGCAAGTCCTGGCAGTGGTGCGCAGTTTGAAGAAATTCAGATATATGTTGTCAAACAGCAAGATCCATCTCATGGTTCCACATCTTGGTGTCAAGGATTTCTTGACCAATCGAGACTTCAACGAGAAAAGAGCAGGATGGATCACCAAAGTGATGGAGTACGACATAGACATCAAAATCTCCAAGTTGGTGAGAGGAAGGGGCCTGTGTGAACAGCTAGCCACAGATTTGAGACTAAAGGATGAAAACAGCTTGTTGATCCATGATGTAGCCACTGCAGAAGAACCAGCTATCGTAAGAAATTGGACGTTGGACGTGAGGCATTTCCTTCTTATGGGCGAATGTCCACAGGGTCTTGGTAGGGCCGGAAGAAGGTATTTTAAGCTTCTGTCCCTTCCCTATGTTTTGATTGATGGAGTATTATTTAGGAAGGATCTCTCCAGAGTTCTCTTGAGATGCATTGACTCCAGTCAGGCTGACAAGGTATTGACTGAGTTTCACGATGGGCCGGCAGGCGGCCATTTCGCCCCTAAGACCACAGCAGCAAAAATAATGAGAGCTGGCTATTTATGGCCTACTCTCTTCAAGGATACCCATGCCTAGATAAGAAAGTGTCAGAAGTGTGCACTCTTTGACAGAAAGCAGCGATTGGCTGCCATACCCCTACAGCCCATTCAAGTTGAACAACCATTCATGCAGTGGGGCCTGGATTTCATAGGGATGATCAATCCTCCCTCTAGCGCCGAACACAAGTGGGTCCTGACTACTACGGATTATTTCACCAGGTGGGTGGAAGCCATTGCTTTGAAGGAAGCAAATGAAAGTGCAGTCCTGGATTTCTATGAGGACTTAGTGACACGTTTTGGGGTCCTAGCCACTATAATTTCAGACAATGCCTTGGCTTTTTTGGGAACCAAAACTAGTGAATGGGTGCTAAGGTATGGTATATACCTCAGCACTTCGTCAAATTACTACCCGCAGGGAAATGGGCTAGCTGAGTCCACTAACAAAAATTTGATCAGGATTATAAAGAGGACCATGGAAGAAAATCAAAAAACTTGGCACGCCAAGCTGAAGACAGCTTTATGGGCCGATCGAATCACTCCGAAAAGATCAATCAGAAATTCTCCATATACACTTGTGTATGGAAGGGAAGCAAGGCATCCTATCTCACTCGAATTGCCAGCAATAGACCTCGCTCATCAGCTATAGCTAGAAGAAGGAAACAGCATGGAGGTCAGATTATGTGAACTAATGGAACTCCAGGAGGTAAGAAATCGATCCATGGTCTCTATGATCAATCGCCAACATCAAATGAAAAGACATTTCGACAAGAAGTCTTCGTCAAAAAGTTTCACCGAAGGAGACATTGTCCTAAAATGGGACGAAGATAGAGCTAAGCCCGAAAAACATGCAAAATTTGATGCCCTCTAGAGCGGTCCTTACATGATTACTCAGTGCAAGTAGCATAACGCGTTCTAGCTCTCCAGGTTGGACGGCGAAGAATTGCATATCCCAGTCAACGAGATATATCTGAAGCATTGCAACTAAATTTTGGTTCGGCTGTACATAGTTTTCCTTGTTGTTTTTCCTGTTTTCCCTAAGTGCAGTTTGCACAGTTAGTTGTTTTTAGTCTTGTGTGTTTCTTTTCATCTGGGGGTAATTTCTATATATTTTGATTTTGGAATCTTTTGAGCTGTTGTGAACTATCTTCAAAGTTACCATCCGACTCTACACCCAATGGATATGCGAGACGACTGGGTTCTAAGCATAGCAGGCACGCTTCCCCTGTGAGTCGCCAATTTGTTGACCCAATTTTGCCTCTCAGGCAAAATCTCGGTCACCTCATACACCTGCTTTACAAGCCAGTCATTTTGGGTTGCAAGGTCCACCTTCAGGTTTCGACAGCGCCATTACAGAGCAAAGGCTGCGAAAGGCAGAGTCTTTAGACGTCCATGAGAGAAGAAGGAAAAAATGGAGCGTTTTAACACTTAGGCAAAAAAGAGGGCAAAAAAAATGCAGAGGGCGGCAAAATCGCCGCCCACTATAAGGGTGGGTAAAAGGAGCCCACTTACAAACATGCAGAGGGCGGCAAATTTGCCACCCAAAACACAAAGGAAAAAAGGAAAAGGCCTTCTACGTCGGCCGACGTCGGCAAAACTACCGCCATCGGCAAAACTGCCACCGTCGGCATCCTACATCGACCGACGTCAGCAAAACTGCCACCGTCGGCAGCTTATCGGCCGACGTCGGCATAAATCCTACATGAAGTCCATGCAAAGGGCGGCAAATTTGTCGCCCATAACAGATGGCGGCAAAAATCACTTGCAGTGCACAAGAAAAAACCTGCCCATCCGCTGGAGGAGAAGACCAACACGCAAAACGAGGCAACAAGCATGGCCTTGGCAGACTTGTGATGTCATCTACAGTGTTTTTCACTCTTTTCAATGAGACTCCTCCTGGCTTTTCCCTATAAATACACAGACTTAGTCATTTTATCAGATCTTCTTGACTTTTGTAAAGAGCGCAGCTCTGCATTTTTTCCACCTGAATCAATAAATATAGTTTTTACCTCTTTCTTGGATGGATACTCTGTGTACGTTCTGTGTGTTTGATTTGTGCTCAGTAATTTCTCTTTAAATGCTCTCACAGGTTTTAAATACCAAGGTACCAGCTATCCACAGAATATCAGTTTGCAGTTTGCAGGTGAAGAGTTCTTTTTGGGGTGCAAAAATAGAGGAGGTCACTTATAGTATGCATTCTACAACATCTTGGTGAGTCCCTGTTTCCTGTATCTTTCACTAGAACCTCTCTGTCATCCCAGCAACCTGGTCTTTTCTGCCAAGTTTCAGTGTATGTATGTTGCATTTCCTTGATTCTAAGAGTGGATCTGGAAGGTCACCCCTTTATTTTGGTGTATCACCTCTTTTAGAGTAGGCTGTTTGTTTTCATGTTTTTTTCTCTCTCTCTTTTCATCCCCCCCCAAGTGTATACCTATATACCTATATTTCACGCTACCTGAAACCAACAAGATACATCAGAGGGAACTAGCCCATATCTAGAGACTCTCCTCTCCTGCTTCGTCGTCCCACAGGCGAGAGAGGGGTTTCCATGTTGCGGGGAGAGGGCAGGAATCTGTTTTCCTGCCGCAGGGTGCACTTTCCAGCGTCAACAGTGAAGTCCATGTTTTGGCATAACAAGCCACTAACATAAGTCAATGCTAATAATCAAACGCTAATCTCAAACCTTCCTTAATATTATTATCTCTTTTTAATCATTATAACAAAGTAATAATTAAAACTTTATGCATGATAACAATGAGTTCCATCGAAATGAATGAAACATTATAATTCCTAATACCCATCAACTTTCAATAATCGTTCAAACATGGTAATTACCATAAAAATTTGAATCAATGTCTAAGCACAAAATTTTCACCAAAATCATTAGTCAATATAATTATTGTTAGAAATAACAATGATTTAAATAGCATAACATTACAACTCCAACTAAAAATATTGACTTAGCACCCAGGGTCATTTAAACATTAACTTATTTGCTAACCATTGTGACCATGTATATCAATTTTAATCACACATTGCTAACTATTTAAAGTTAACAAACTACTATTCACAAATAGTTTAGTTCCTTTACAATAACAAGGCATTTGTTAAAACCAGACGTTGATTTTTCTAACATTCACATATATATATCTATCCATAGATAGCTGCAAGACCAATTATAGACACACATGGATTCCAATCACTCGATATAGCAATATCATCATACGAGATAAGATAATTACAAAAACATAATGTAACACATGACCATATTATATCACAATAAGCATGATTATAACTGAAAGCAAATACTAGCTATCAAATCAATTAGTGAATATAAAATCATGTTAAACTATCATGGTATGTGTGGGTTCCTCATCTTCAATCTATCATCCTCCAATGCCTCCATTTATGCCACCCTCTCTGATGATTCCCTCCCTCTTTCACACTATGAGAGATGAATCTATCATACATCCACCTCACAATAATGAAGGTATTTAGCCTGAAATAATATAAAATCCATACTATACTACTATAATAAACTAAACAAACATGATCATCATGTACATAATATGCAAGTATAACTAACTCCATCATTAACAATCATGTAAAATAAGTAACATATAACGGTTCATAACTCAGTATATGTAATCCATCTTAACCAAAATGGTAAGTAACTAAACAATAACCATAAAAATCCATAAATCTATAGGTTATTAGGTTTAGAGAAGAATCAGGATGTGACAATATTGCAAATTAGTTTGGGAGAATGGTGAAACCCAGCACCAAATATAAGATCTCCTTGATTAGGGAATGATCAGGCCTAAATCTTTACCTTGTGAGAGTCTAATAGTCCTCACACCGAAGAAGGATGGGTCTTAGTGACTTTGTATAGACTATCATGCACTCAACAAAATAATGGTGAAGAATCAGTACCCACTATCATGCATTAACGACCTTTTAGATTAGCTCTAAGGTGCACAATACTTTACCAAGATCAACTTGAAGTCATGTTACCATCATGTTCTAATCCATCCTAAAGACATATGGAAGACAACATTCAAGACATAGAAAAGATTGCAAAAATGGTTGGTCATGCCTTTCGACTTAACCAATGTGTCATCCACTTTCATGCACTTGATGGATGATGTACTTAGGCCTTTCCTAAACTCCTTCATCATTATCTATTTGGATGACATCCTCATCTTTATCAAGACTAGGAAGGATCATATGGAGCACATCTTGGACATATTAGACACCTTGCATCAACACAAGTTACAGGCCAACTTAGCAAAGTGTACATTCAATATTGCATAGATTTAGTGATTGGGCTTCATCATTAATCGCATAGGCTTCTATGTAGATCCAAACAATCTCAAAGTGATCCAAAATTGGCCTATTCCATGAAATATCATAGAGTTAAGGAGATTTATTAGAATTTCTAACTTATACCATTGGTTCATCCTAGGTTTCTTGCACATCTCTTAGGCTCTCAGTCAGATAACACATGTAAAATCCAAGTTTAAATGGACTCATGCACAACAATGCACCTTTGAAGCACTCAATTAATGCCTTCATATAGTGCATGTTCTCACAATGCCAAACATTATGCATTCCTTAAAAATTCACACTAATGCATTTGACTACGCACTCAATGCAGTGATCATGCAACATAGGCATCTAGTCACATACCATTTAGAGATATTCAATCACATAGTGTAAAGGTAATCCACCTATGAGAAATAATTATATGTTATTTTTCAACCAATTAAGTAATGGAAACACTACATTTTGGGGAAGGAGATAGTTATTCATTTAGATCATAAGCCACTTCAATTCCTGCAAACACAGAATAAGTTAGAGAATGCACAACATATGAAATGGATGACTTACCTACAATAATTCCATCTCATGATCAAGCACAAGAAAGGGAAGGACAAAAAGGCAAAAAATTACCTTAACTGACCTTCGGTTCATACACTCGTCATGGTGCTAGACGTGTACATACACAACTTCATAGACTGGGTACCCCTTTACTCAATTGATCATGACTTTGTAACAACTTACTCCAACCTAGTGCAAGGTAAATAAGGTCAAGAGTTCTATTTGTATGACTAGATTCTCTGCAAGCTCAGACATCTTTGTGTTCTTAATGGTGCACCTCACAAATGACTCATTTGGGAGGTGGACTATGCCAAGACCTTAGGATAATTCAATGTGATAAACTACTAGTTACACATGCACATAGACATGGAATGCCACATCAAGTCTTGCATCCCTTGTTACATCACTAAGCTCATGACTAGGAACCTAGGACTTTACACACTTCTACTGATTCTATCCAAACCATGAGAATCTATAAACATGGATTTCATGACTCAGTTGCCTACAATGAGATGCAACATGATGCTATATTCATTATAGTGGATAGGTTTTTTGAGATGGATATCATGGTCACTTGTAAGAAAGGCATTGACATAGTTGGCACTGTACATGCATTCTTCAATCAGTTTTTGGTTCATTTTGGGATTCCAACATCCATCATCTTTGATTGAGATCCATTCTTTGTAAGTCATTTTTGGTAAGCGTCATGGGACTCGATGGGTATGCAGTTGGATTGGTTGATGAATTTTCATCCACAGATAGATGGGCAAACTAAAGTGGTGAATTACACACTTGTTCATCTTCTATGAATGTACAATTGTGCACATGATTGCACTTGGGATGATAATCCCTTGTACATTTAGCACACCTACAACAAAGCATTGCACAATGCTATGGGTCATAGTCCATTCCAGATATGTTTTGGGTTTTAACCTTCAGCACCTTTAGACATCTCTTATCGTACACCAACTAGCCCTTAGTCGTGCACATAAGAACTAGAAGCAGATAAATCCAAAAACTTTCTATGACACATATAGTATGTTCAGTAGCAAGTTTAATAGATCCTCTCTCGCACACAAACAAAGTACAAGGAGTACCACAATATACATCACACACCTCATGCATTCTAAGTTGGTGATAAAGTTTGGATACACCTTTAGAAGGAATGCTTCAATGGTCCACACTGGAAGATCAAGCTTCTATGCTATGGTCCTTACACTATTCTGTGTGCAGTTGGTGAGAATGCTTTTATTCTTGATCTCCCTCCATACTTGGGCTTGAACCCAGTCTTCAACATGGAACTTCTCAAGCGCTACAGTCCACCACTTTTTAAGCCAATAATAATACAACATCCTTTTGATTTGGATCCTGAACACTTGATCCCTATAGATAAGGACCAAATCATTGAAGTGATAAACACACACACCTATCATTACACACATCAACTTTATAGAGTGGTCAAAGTTTGACAATATGCTAATCATGCCAAATAGTACACTTCTCAGCAACTTCAAGTGTTTCTTCAATTGTACAACGATGCAATGGAGACCATTGCTCTTCAAAAAAGGGTGAATGATCTATGCATAACTCTTATACAACAGAGTAAGATCCTCATTTATCTATACATAGATCACACTTCTCAGCATGAAGATTGCTTACACACTTGTGCATAAGTCTTGCATGTGTTCATAGACTTTGGCACTCAGATTGAACCTGATCGTAGCTTATGCACTTCACTAGACATTGTTTAGCTCGCAACCCTATGTACCTCACCGGTACTCACTTGTAGTTACATGTCCACACTTGTCTTCACTCCAACACATCCACTTGTCAATCTACTTTGACCACATGGCTTATCAGGTGCCACTTTCCATTTGATAATATTGTCAGTGGAACTATTAGTCACCACCAACCTAAAATATCAATCGTCATCCAACAAGGAAGATGGAAAGACTCAACCATCTTCTTTGTAACCGATAATAGTTGTAACTGCTCTTGTATTCTTTTTGTATACATATGTAACATATGCATCCGACCAAGGGATCAATGCTATACACAATCATAATATAGATAACATGCTCTGCATATCTACTTTGTAATTCATGCACTGTAATACATTATACCATTTCCTTATTCTTTGCTATTGAATAAAAGTTACATTTCTTATAAGTAAAGACTTTCACTCCATCAAATATGTTTAGTTTTATTATGTCTAAATTAACTCTGTGCATTCACTCTGCACAACCAAACTCGGTTGTCCCCTGCACACTTGGTCTTGGGCCTCGTGGTGTGCATCAACATGCCAAAGAAATAACAATAAGAAAAATAAAATTCATCAGAAAGGAAACAATATTTAATCCTAGAAGAGGTGTAAGAGAGCACAAACTCATCAAAATGTAATATAGATAAATGGGATTTACATTAAAATATAATACATTCATTATATATATTTAGTTAAGCATAATCAAATGTAAAACAAAAAAGTGCAGCTAATTAATTAATCTAAATATTGAGCAATAAATGAGTAAGAGAAGGTTTTGAAGAATACCTAAATGTGAGAAAAATTTGGAAACAATCATTGATATCTAACATCAAAAATTAGGGTTTTGTGAAAAGATAATGAAAACCCTAAAAACTCATCACAAATAAAACACCTCCCCAAAACTATACACTATAACCCCATAATTGTAAATGACACATTTCTAGTAGATGAAAGGTAGGTAAAAAAAATTGACAATTGTGTTCGTCAAGTCCAGGGCTTCAAAAACCTTGCTTGGTATTCTAAGTCTTTGTGTCACTCTTTGGAAAATTGCACTTCTTCAAACCCTAACAGAGCAACTGGGCTTACAAATGATATATTTTTGGGGTCTGTGTTTAGGATCCATAAGATTTTTTAACACCGTCTACTTATCAAGTCCCTCAACAGTATACAATATCAAAGACAACATATCAAGTAAATGCAAAAAAATATTTAGCTAAGTAATCACATGTGATGTAATGTGTCACTACCATGGACTTCACTGCTACAATGAATACTATCTAAATGCTTGCTTTATCGAAAATTATTAGTAGTTGCTTAATAGAATATTGTGAAGATAAATACTAGTACTCTTTTAGATTTACTTTGGATTTTTGGAGGTTTTCTAGGTATAATCCTAAATACACTAATGTACTTTTGTACTTATAAATCTTTTTAATGCAAATTGATGTCAAATGGATAAATATAAGATAAAATAGGACCACAAAACTTAGGTGCACTTAAATGGACCCTACACAACATACTCTCCTAAAAATGTACAGTATATGTTTATAGAAATATCATTGAAAATAAAAGAAAGAGAGAAAGAAGGAAAAATCATCCAACAACATATGGATAAAATCTAATTTGAACCAATAATTTTTATAAATACATAAATAGCTTAAAATAATATAATTTAAGTACTAAATAAATGGGGCCATTTTCAAATGTAAACAATATATTAATTAACATTAAAATGTTAAACCTTGGAAAAGAATAATTTGTTATTAAGAGATAAGTAGGTAGAATGGGTAAGAGTTCACATTCAAATGTAGCTATATATAGTAGAGCTAAAAGTTTTTAAGGCGGTTCACCGTGATTGTTTAATATAATTTATATATATTTTGTATAATATAATTTTTATTTATATTTTGTGTTGCCGATATATGTTTTAAAAATATCGGGTGGGTACAGACTACAAAGTTTTTGTCTATACATAGACAATAAAATCATGACGCCTTCGTTATCATTCATATCAAAGGTTGAGTGGCTTGTCATCCTCGAGCTCTTGGGAAGGGCGTGAGAGTGACAACCCGGAATCTCCTTCACATCACCAGCACAGCCGGTAACCAATATTTAATTTCATCCGTCTTGCCACCACACTTTTTTGGTGCTCATCAAAGCCGTTTGACAAGTCGTTGCATTTTCTAGGCACTTAAAAGAAAAAGATTTCTCATAAATATTTGCTCTGTCAAGCTTCATAATATGCTTTCATAGATGACACTGCTGATCCCTCAAACTGTTTCAAAAACCAAGGATTACCCTGCTGTTTTATTTTGACAAATCTCAGCTTGCCAGACCGTCTTTAAGGATGTCCAAAGCCTAAATTTTCTGATACTCTGCAAAGATTCACTGCAGTTCCATGGTAAATTTACCATACAAAACAGCATCGTGCCCTGTTTGCCTTTGATTTTCACAGAAATGGCGTATGACTATGAGCAAAGTGAAGATTACCTTTTCAAAATTGTATTGACGGGCGACTCTGCGGTAGGAAAGTCGAATTTGCTGTCGAGATACAGCAGAAATGAGTTCCATCCAAATTCCAAAGCAACGATCGGCGTAGAATTTCAGACGCAAACAATGGAAATTGACAGGAAGGAGATCAAAGCGCAGATTTGGGATACTGCTGGCCAGGAACGCTTCAGAGCCGTTACGTCTGCATATTACAGGGGTGCCGTGGGGGCTTTGCTGGTCTACGATATAACCAGGCGTCAGACTTTCGAAAACATCGGCCGCTGGCTGGAAGAGCTCCGCTGTAAGTAATAAACTTAGTATTTTCACAGAGATTAATCTTGTTTTTCGCAATTTTTTCTATCGATCGCTGTAATTTTTGTTGGCGATTTGAGTATTTTCTCTCCGAGCTTAATTTGAATGTTTCTCGGGCTAAAACGCCCATATTTGAGTTGTCCACTTGTGCTATGCTAAATATTGTTCACATTTTAGAAGTAAAATCTCTCTGTTCTTGATGTTATTTGAAACTGCTTCGGCTTTCTTTTTGCATATCAAATTTAGTCCAAATTTTCACGTTTTTGCTTCAGGATTTGCAGTGTTTTGGGGGGAAATTTAGTTTTAACGTTTCCTCAAATAGATTGTTGCAGAGTTTTTGAGTTTCTAGTTTATTAAACCAAATATAGTCGAGATTTTGAGTTTTTAGTTTACTAAGCCACATAATGCCGAGATTCTAGAAGTATAATTTTTCGAAGCGTTAAAATGTTTGGGATTTTTGGTTTGCCTACTAACTTTGATATGTTGCTTCAGGTTTTTCTCTTTTCATCGATGTTGAATTTTTGGCTTGTATTTCGTTTCCCAATCTTTGAGGCTAGAATGTTGCCTCTAATATTTTTATCCTCGGATTGTGTAAGCTGCAGATTTTAGAATCAATTTTTTTTTCGAACTCTCTGTTTCAGATGTTGCTTACAATCCTTTACCTTCACCTACAATATTTACGGAAAGATTCACAATTCTTCAAAAATATTTTCATGCCGTCAAGTTGTTAGTGAGATTGCAGATTTTTTATTTATGTTCTGGCTCAAAATGTAACTCCAGCTAAATTATTGTCAATATTTGAGCTTTGAGCATTGCGGATTCTACTAGCAAAAATTTTTCAATCTCTTTTTTCTAGACCTTATTTGACCTACATCATAGCTCTCTGTTTTCGACCTATCGAGGGCTTTTTGCTCTTGCGGTAAATCTAGTGCAAATCTTGCATTTTTCTTCCAAATAAATTTTGCTTGAAGCAGAAGCAGCAACTCAATCATACATCTAAAATGCTATCAACATTTAATTTTCAGCTTGTCTAGGCAAAATTTTATGCAGATTTTAGTAGCCAAAACTTATAAAGTTCTCTGTTTTCCACCAATCTTTAAACATGTAAATCTTGAATTTTTCTTTAGGAATTTGTCTCTCTTAAGGCAGGAGAAATTGTCACTGTTAATAGGCAAATATTAATATTAGAGTTCTCAGCTGGTCCAAGCTTAATTTTCTGCAGATTTAAGTAGCCAAAGCTTATAGCTCTGTGTTTTCGACCTTGCTGGAAACGTTTCTGGTTTCGGCCCCTGTGCTAAATTTACTTCACCTATTCCATTATTATTTGTGATTTTGTTTTTCTTCAAACAGGAGCAAAAATTTACAGTTTGCGAGAAACAGAGACCTAAAATGTTTGTCCACATTAGAGTCTTCGGTTTGTCTAAGCTAAATTATGAAATTATTAACCGTCTATTGTCTTGCTTGAAGATGATTTGAGTTTTTGTCCCCGTGCTAAATCTTGTATTCTTGACTCCCTAAGTCCCTGTTCTTCACCATTTATGTTCTTGAGAGATGGGTTTTGGTGAACCATTAATATAGATCAATATAGATTGACTCAAATTATACAGCTGGATTAAGAAATCATATCAAGTAATTTGATGTACTGTGAAAACACTACTTGTATAAATCTTGTATTTTTCCTCAAAACATTGTTTTGTTTCAAGCAGGAAATAAAAAATTAAAGCTTGTTTAAGAAAGACAACTAAGAAGTTGTCAACACTAACTCTGTTCGTCTACAGTAAAATGTTGTGCAGATTTTAGGCATAAAATCTTTCAAATCTTCTCATCTGGATAACGATTTTGCTTAAAATGTTTAGGCGTTTTGTTCGGGGGCTAAATTTAGGCAAAATTACGATTTTTATTCAAAAAAAATAATAATAATAATAATCTCTCTCTTAATCTCAATAATTTCTCTTTATGTCAATAACTTCTCTTATCTTTGCAGTGCACTCTGACGCAAGCATTGTTTTGATGCTTGTTGGAAACAAATGCGACCTGAAGGGCTCCAGGGAAGTTTCGGTAGAAGAGGGAACAGCCCTTGCGCAGTCTGAAAATCTATTTTTCATGGAAACATCTGCATTGGACTCCACAAATGTATCGATTGCCTTTCAAACAGTCGTCAAAGAAATTTACAACGTCATAAGCAGGAAAGTGCTGTCGTATGACGAACAAAAGCCCGAGGCAGCTACGTTAACTAACGGAAAAACAGTGAAATTACATGATAAGGAAAGCCAAAAGGCGTTACTGGAAAGAGTCTGGTGCTGTTCTGGCGGAGCTGTTAAAAAAGTTTAAAAGAAGGGCAAAAGAGCTGTCAACTTTTTTTAAAGAACACCTTTTCTTGGTCAGTCACGGATAAGCCTAGATAATTTTCAGTGTATTTTCCATTTGTATGTTTGTTTTTGGCTTTTTCCTTTAGTTTCTTCCAGCTGATTTTTTTGGTGGAGTTGGAAGCATCTGTCAGTTTAGTCTGTGAGGGTGTGAATCGTCCCTTCTCTGTCCATTTCTGGCAGATGCCACAAGTCATATTTGTAGGTTAGCTGGAAGCATCTTGTCATTTTCATCGTAGCTTAGCCTTTGATAAACGTGTACGGCTTGGAAATTTTAAAAAGAATACAGAATATTTTACAGTATGCTTTTTCATTGTACTCCCAATTGGGAAATCACTAAACTCTACGACACTGTGAGCATGCAAAGACGGTATATTCCTCGAGCCATATCCCTCAAACAAAATATTGACAAATCTTTAAGAGAAAGAAGTGCTAATATTTTTCTTAAAATGTAAGATTTACTATTTATGTCATTTTAATAAATTTATAAATAAATAAAAAACAAAAAATAAAAGATCTAAAATTTG
Source organism: Torreya grandis (assembly GCA_037957365.1). Taxonomy (NCBI): domain Eukaryota; kingdom Viridiplantae; phylum Streptophyta; class Pinopsida; order Cupressales; family Taxaceae; genus Torreya; species Torreya grandis. The sequence goes on along the minus strand of JARHVA010004348.1, from coordinate 883,075 downwards.
TAAATATTTTTAAAAAGTTTGTCAATTGATATATTGTAGAGACTTAATTTTGGTGCATTTCATATAGTTGCAATGTTTTTATCATGCTTTTTATATTTGGATTATTGGTTTATATTGAAATTTTATTGGTACATTTTTCTTCCGTATTAGATTCTTCACAATCTTTTATTATCATCATTTGTTGATGAACATTTTAAGATTTGTCATTTGTTTGCTTTGAGGTACTTAAACACACACTTGAAAAATCATTGATCTTGAAAAATCATTGATCTTTGTTTCCTGAGTTTTAGTAACCTTGACCAATGTCGTACAATCTCAAAATGATAACGATCACTTTCATGTAGTACGATTCTAATCATGTCAATTATAAGTCCTTTGTTCCATCAAACCATATTTTTTTTTGCCTTGATTGTCAGCGTTCAAACTTTTTCATGGTTAACTTATGCTTGAATGTATCCCAATTTGAATTCAAATGAGCATATATAGGCATACAACCTAAGCCATTTCATAAGCTCACATCATCGTACGAAAACTATCAAGAGTTATTAAGAAACTCTCACATTATGCCCTTGTTCCATTTTCTATCTATAGAAGGCTTGTTGTTGCATACTTATATTAAAAGGACACTGCGTTCATGAAAAAATGTATTATTTTATTTTATGACCCTGCCTCTCCTAAGGATAAGGGTGGGAACTACACATACACTAATTGCTTCTTGACATGCATGAATTATGAGTGTGAAATTATACACATTGTAATGGGAGGGTGGGGGTTGATCGAGGGAGGCCCATCAAGCAACATCATCTTTGATTGGCACATTTTTTCCTCCAAACAAGTTCATTTTAAAATTTCTCAGAGGTATTTGTAAATCAGGTTGATATACTCAAAAACCTCTTTTTGTTCGTCAAAATTTGGTACGGATTTTCAAATTTTAATAAATATTGGCATACAAGGCGAATGGTGCACACATATTAAAATTAATTTCTGATTTTTTCAAAAAGAAAAAATTATTCAAAAACATCTCCCAAATCTCTGAAAAATATTCTTGATTTATCGCAATTGCTGATTCTTTATTTGGAATATTCTAGGGTTTTGTCTATGAGGCATAATAGCTCAAATTGTAAATTCCATAGAGGTTTTTCATTATTATGTTAATATAGACAAAAAACCACTTTTTGATTTCCAAAATATTGTATGGATTTGCCAAATTTAAAAATTTACTATTTTAGTAAATTTAGATCTATAGGTTGTACATGTACTTTTGTTTCCCTTTTTTTCTAGGTTCATCTCATTTCCTATTGTTATAGAAAAACCTATCTCAGATTTTCAAAAAACTCATCCAATAGTTAGAAATTTCAATGTCCTTATTATATCGTTGGTAATTGCTCCCTAGCATTTGTACGCCTTTCTTATCCTATCCTCATATCAATTTTCAAAACATTTCAAATAGATACAAAGAATATCCTTCCACCTCTTAACCCTAAGGAGGGTGATAGATTTCATCCATTTAACCAGGTCCAGGTTATATCTTATCCAAGGGGTAAGGTAGCCAACCCTATAGTTTCAAATGAAGATGATCAATCTCAAATACCTAAGGCTTGTGCTTGTGAAACCCTAAAGGAACAAATTAGTACCATGGCCAAGTTAATATATAAGTGACAAAAGCAAAACTAGTCTCTAAATTCAAAGATCACTTTATTACAAAATTAGATTTCATATACAAAAAATCCATATTATGTTAATGTGAACCATGTGTTTGTATCTTCGCATACCAATTATGTGCCTGATAAAAATCAATATGGAAGCCAAACCCAAGTCACCTGAGAATAATGATTCTACAAGTGAACAAAATACTACCGAGAGGTCAAGTGAGATTCTAAGGGAGATGCTTACAAATAATGTGATCAAATTACCTCTTATGCATCCTATACAAAAATATAAATATTACTATGGTTATCATAGAATGCATGGTCACCATACCAATTGTTGTTGTGCATTGAAATAAAAGATACAAAACATAAATTCTCCCAAAACAAAGATGGCAAAAGAACAAAAATGGGTACCAAAATATCCTCCAAAACAAAAAGAGAACCTTTACCAAATCCACTTCAAGATTCAAATGATACATCATTAAAGGTGGATGAGCCTTCACATGATGTGCAAGTTTCCAATGTTCCAAATTCTCCAAAAGAAATACCAAATATTCCAAAGAATGAGCCAAAGCAATAAATTTTAAAAGAACAATGCCAAATGGTAATATTACAGAATGATCAAAATACATCTTTTTATAACTACAAATAAAGATTTGTAATGTTTTTCCAGTTTATATCCCATAGATTGCTAATGATGAAAATAAACAAGAAACATCCATTTCCAAGAAAGAATCTCCAACATATGTTGTGGTTTTTTTCTCTACACATATACTCAAATTGTCAAACCATGTATTCAAAACAAACCCCCACCAATCTTGAACATACCCTTTAATATTGATTACATATATGATCCTAATGATGGTACAACTATGCATGACACTTATAGGCCTTGATGTGATCACATTGGTTCTATGTGTTTCGATACTATATCTACTTAAACATGTTCCTTCTATATACTACATGGTTCCATTCACAAATTATATAGTTGTCTTACCCTTTTAAGGTGAGGTAATTACCAGTTTCTATTCTTCCCTCACCTTAAAGGGGGGTGCATATCAATGGGGGTAGATACATGTTATTCACATTTGGCACAGTTTATATATTCAGTGGGGGCATGTTTGGAAAGCATGTTCTCGACACTTATTTATTATTCAACATCTTCATATTATAATGGGGGCATGTTTTGGAAACATGTCCTCCACATTGGCACTTATTTCAATTTTTTAGATTTTTTCACATATAGTGGGTGCACCAAGTTGTAAGTATCATTGAGTTACAGGGTTGAGCTAAGCTCAATTGCCAGATGGCAACTCTATTTTGCTCCAAGATTAGGGGCATGATCCTTCCAATCTCTCTCTCTCCCTCTCTCTATCTTTCTCTATCTCTTTGAATATATGCACTTTCAAGATTTATCTATATTTGTCCTAATTTCAGCTTCAGAGCCTTATAATGATACATATTTTTCAAAAAAACTTTCCAATAGGTAAGGCAGTTACATCGACACACATGTGTACTTATAAACCTTGCTATTTTAATTTCAATACTTTTAAATTTTAAATTATATGCATTGATTATACATTGTAACATGTTCGTGGTTACAAGTCAGTCACCAACAAAACACTCAAGTTGGGCACACACAAAGATAAGGTGCATACACACCCATGTATGCATTTATTTCCATTAAACTAGAAATTTCATTACTAGATTAAAATGGGGGAAATGTAGACACTATTTTATGATTATATAGGACCTTAGTCTTTTATACTTGGCAAACTCAGACCTTGGCTTCTCCTCTAAGTTCTAGACCTTTCTTGATTCTATAAGTATCGCATTTGTTTTATCTTATGTCCCTTGGCCTATATATCTTAGTCCAAACATTATTATGTTGATGACATAGACCTTCTATCTTGCCCAAAATATTTAAAATGTACTTATCTTCCATCTTTGAAAGTTTTGAACTTATACCTATTTTTCTGCTCTTTGGACACTAACATCTGAGACAAAAACTAGCATCAATGTTAGTGTCCTGACTTGACTTAAGTGTCCAATACCCTAAAGTCATCCAATTTTCAAATAAAACATATCCTACTGGTCGGCCTAAGTGATTTAATGTGAGTTACTTATCCAAAGGGATTGTTATAAATATAAGATCAATCCTCATTCATTCATCAGCTAGGAAAGACCTATAAAAAGACCAAAGAGACCATGGAAACTTATCAAAATTAATTTATCAAGCATTCAATTAAACAAAGTTTGCCTATTTCCACACTATCATAGGTACAACACATCTACAACTCTAGAATACTAAAGGAGAAGTCCAAGAGCTTGATTTTCTAAGTTACAAGCTAGGTCACTATTGTACTTAATTTCCACATATTGTATGATTTACACACAAGCCAACACGTAGAGGAGAACTACATGAGTCTGAGGCCCTCTTCTAGAGTATTGGCTATGTAGGCAACACCCTCTGATAGCAGGGTCTTTGGGTCAGCTCAACACCATGTGCCCACTAACTTATTTTTCTCTAAGATCACTATGAAGATGAAAAACTAGGGGTTTTTCATTTCACAAAGAGTGACAGTCCATGACCCAAATCTAAATCCACAAGAGTAAAGTTGAATCAAAACTCAAAAACATCCAGGTGGTCACATCATTTTATAGTAGGTATTCCATATAGAAAAGTTGTGTCAAACCTAGATAATAACATCGATGCAACCATCCCAAATTGACATTAGTGTCCAGAGTGCTAGAAGCATCAGATCTAGAATCTAATGACTATTTCAAAATCTCCTTCTAGCTTGATTTCTACCTATTTTAGATATATAACTACATTAACATCAGAACAAGGTAATTACATTACTTCTTTGTCATTTTCATATCTAGTATAGTTGTACTTTCCATATTTAGACTATCTCAACATAATAAATTTAGTGTATGTTTTTATCTAAGTTTAGCATCTAATTGGTTCGCTATAGATATGATTATCATCCTTGTTCCATTTCATTTCTATATAACCCTTATATTCACATCTAGGGTTAATGATAAGATCACCTTAGATAATATTTTAAGGTTAAATAGTTAACCTATGCTTGAATGCATCTCAAATTGAATTCAAATGAGCCTATATATATATATATATATATATATATATATATATATATATATATATATATATATATATATAACCTAATTCCATTTCATAAGATCACATCATCACATGAAAGTTATCAATACTTATCAAGGAGTTCACACATTATGCCTTTGTTCCATTTTCTATCTATTAAAGGCTTGTTGTTGCATACTTATACCAAAAGAAGGATATTGCATTTGTGAAAACATGCATAATTTTATTTTATTAATCTGCCTCTCATAGGGATAAGGGTGGGAATTAGACATACACACTAATTAATTCTTGATATGTATGAGTGATGAGTTAAAAATTATACACATTGTAATTTCAATATGGGGGTCGATGGAGGGAGGCCCCTTAACAAAAACACCAATTTTTGTCTTCTTAATGTGGACTTGAGCTCATACAAAGGAGGAATTCTGAAATTTGCACACATCTATCTTTGTATAGAAGATTGGTTGTTGGGCTTCAACGACTGAAAAAGGTTTTCAAAAAGTTTCAAGTTGTATGGATCTACACAACTATTTTTCAAAATAGGTTGACTACTTTTGGAATGAGTTTTGTTGTCATTTCATACAATTATGGTCTTAATAATGTTGTGTCATATAATTATGGTCATTATCTCAAATCACTATTTGCTTTCTATGTGCTCTTCTAATCTATCCAAAAACCTATTTTCCAACATTCTCAACCTCCATTAGAGCTTTGGTAAATAAAAAACATGAAACTATCTCTATCTTTCCCTTTCAATTATTAATTGTTCAAGATATTTATATTCATCTCCATTCAATCAATAATTTAGATCTTTATTTATTGTTTTTGTATTTATATTAGGTCTAAATTTATCTCTTCCTTCATATATGGTTGGTGTAGTGTTTTGAACACTTATGCGCTCTTCACATAAAACATTTTAGGAAACCTGATATTTTAGAGCTCTTCAAACTTAGGGTTCCATGTTATTTATCCTTATATGACCCAATTTTGCTTTATTTTTAGATATGATTTCTTTAGGGTTGTGATTAAAATTATTTTGATATCATTAGTTGTAACTTATTGCATGTTATCTATATTTATATCTTATACCAATTAATATATCTAGATCTAAGACACATACTAGACAAAATGATAGATTGAGTGGTAGACATATTGATTTAGTTTAAATTCATTTGCTTAATACTTGTGTTTGTTTGAAAAAAAATAGTGAATATTGATGATATATTTGTTCCTTATATTGATGTAAATGGTACAAATGTGAATGATGAAAATGCAAATGATATAGATGATAATGATTATAGTGTCAATGTTATGAATGAAAATATTCTTGATGATCATGTTATGTATGACAATGCTATGAATGATGATGGTGCTAGTACATCTCATGACATGGAAAATCAAAAAGTAGATAAATAAAGAGTAAAAAATACTTGTTGAATTTAGACAAAGTATTAAAGAACATGTTGAACAACTGAGTGACATATTATTTATCTTGAACAAAAGAACATGTTAAATTTGTTTGGCCTTGATGAGGTGGTGATGCAGTTTTACATTGTCATGTTTAAGTTGGGTTACATATTTTTCTAATTCATATGCCTTCTATGAAATTAATTTATGGAATGCCACAACTCCTTAAATATACTTTCCCAAGGAAAACTTGGTCACATCAAGTGATGCTTCCTGTGATATCATGGCCACAACAAGTGAAAAAGTTATAGTAGTTGTCTTTGTTAAAGGGTGTTAGATCTATGTCACAAAGAGTGTGAATGTTTTCCTCTACACCGATGGTGCTGGGACATCTTAAAACCATTGGTTAGATATCATCCTATGTTGTGAGGCTTCTTATTGTGTGCTTTTGTGGGTTGATCCAGAGACTTTTTATGTGTTAGATAGTTGTTGAGCTTCAGTTGTCTACACCTATTTAGCCTACTCTGATTGTGATTGGGTTGAAACTTCAGCCTTCTTATTTCACTTTTGATCCTCATTATATGTGGAAAATACCTCTTTTTGTGCCTTATATACGTCCTCTACCTTCTAGACAACATCCTTGGTATCTTGCTATTTAGCCCTTCATTTACTCTCTTCTTCCTAATTTTACAGGGCCTCTTTATTTTTCTCTTCCTTTGCCTTGGTTGTCATTGACCTTTTTATGTTGTGCCTATTACACTTCCTTCTCTATTTGTTGATTATTATTTTTCATAGTTTTTTATTCATGTTTCTTCTTCTTCTACTCTTCTTATTCATCCTTCTTTTTCTTTTCCCTAGCTTCTTCTACTTGTTTCTTTTGTTTCTCTTCTTTTGCCTCCTTTTTTGTGCAATAACTTATTGTTGTTCCTCCCCTCATTAGTTGTATTATTTTCTAATTAATTTTGAGCCTTTTATTGTGTTATTTTGGCCTGCACAAATTCATGTTCTATTATGATATCCTCTTGCACCTTTCATTGCAATGGTTGTTGGTGATCGTTTGCTTGAGCTTCTTGTACATGAGTGGGGAATATGGAGATGGAGAAGGGGACATGGATGAATGAACTAGTGAATCATGAGGGGAATGAGAGAGAGTACTTAACCACTATGTGTCATCTTACTAGTGCCTTTGTGTATGCAATTAGAATAAGAAGATTCTTCAAGATCTTGTAGGTGTAGACTATGGTAGAAGGTTATTGCTCTGCAACTTATTCTTCCTCTTAACTCAATATTCTCCAAAACTTGTGGTATGAAAAATGATCCCATGTGTTATTCAATGAAGGGAGATGTCCTCAACATTATGTACAAACTTGGTCTATGAACAAGTGGTTGTTGAGGGCTTGCTTGTTGTTTTACACCTTGTGCTACCTCTAGATATGACTAAACAACTTATACTATAGATGATACTTCTCCCATTGCACCCTGGAAGATGGTTGTCATTATACATTTGATCTCTTATTTCTCTATGATGATTTTGACTATGACTGATGCTAGAGGTGGGGGGATGTCAACCATTATAATTTTTGGGATGTTTTGGCACACTTGACAAGTGTGCACTTTCAATAATATAAATTATTTTTTTCTTCCTCCTCATATTGCTTTGTTCCTATCTGTTCCAGCATGGACTTGTAAACTTCTTCATCGGTGATTGAAATTTGTGCGAGATCATATTCCATAGCAATCTTGGGTAAATTTATGTCATTGAGCTAGGGATTGGTTTTGAGAGTCTTTCTCTTTGTTGGAGGAGGTGGTGTTTTCCTCTACGTCTGTGCATTTATTTTACCCTTAGTAGTATCTAATTGGGCCACTAATGTATATAAAGGTGCCTACACCTTAGATTGTGGTTGTATTGGGTTTTTTTTTGTAATTGTTATTATGCACTTAGAGGCATAGATCACAATGATTAAATAATTATTATAGATAGGGATTTCTATTATATAACTTATACCTACGCATCCAACACGGTGATGAAAATGGTCAATAAAGTGGCTATTGCCTTGGATAATTCAAGGACTTTGATTTGAATATCATCATGTAGATTTATAATGGTTACATGTTTACACAAGTATTGAAGGATGTCTTTAGGCACATGAGAGTGTGAAATGTTGACACCTTGAACCTCCACCCACCATGCATTGAATCATCCTAACAGATAATAATATTAACTCGTCGTGGTCCATTAATGTTGGTGAAGGTGCTCACAAGCCATTAATTGGCATCATGTGTTATAGGATAGCCAAGATACTTCCATTATGTGAAATAGATGAGTAATACCAAGAACTAGTATTGTAAAGCGTTCCAATGTGCCGTTGATGACCTTATCAATGTTTATGATGAGTTTAGAGACTAAAAACTTAGGATAATTGAAGTTATCATTCTTCCAGACCATTAAATATGTAATATCAATGACCCCTTTGGTATAATACCTCACACTTTTGGTAGTCTACCAAAAACACTTGGTAATACATTCAAACAATACTCACACCATAACATCATCAATCGAGTCAATAGGTATCCCTATAAATGCCATAACATACTTCTATCTAGTATTTGAGTCAATAGGAGGGGCCTTGGTTTTGTACAACATGAGGGATTTTCATCATGATGGAAGTCATGTTTCCCTTGCCATTGTTGTTGGGTTGATGAATATGGTCACATCCTTAGACAGATCAAATATATCTTCATTGTAGTGACTCATTAATGTCATCATTAATTTGTACAATTGGCACAACATAGGGATATTAATGGGGTACTCTACATCTGATCCTCACATAGGGTGTTAAAAAACTAAGGCTCTTGGTTGTATTTCTATGGCTTGGTCTATGGTAAAAATATTGGATTTTATTATATCAAGAAAATTAAACAAATCTAGATCATGGTAGTATGTTTGTCTCAATGTGAGGCCAATCCCCATTTTTTCTTTCTATGAATCTATCGATGTAATCAAAATTTGTTTTCAATCCATAGTTTTTATTTGGTAAGATCTTGACATATGGATGTAACTCTAATTTTTGATGTTTATAATTCTATGCTCTGGTGAATGAATCAGGATCAAATTACAAATGGCTCTTATTTGCAAAGGGTTGTACTGGCAGTTCACTATGTATGCCTTTCTTTATATAAGTTTCCTTTGATCCACTTGTCTACCCATTCACATTGAACACTAATAATATATTTTTATGATATTATGCTCTTGGTTTAAATGGAATTGGTTGTTATGATGTTACCTTGGTGCTTCTCTAGATAGGTTTGATGTTTTAGCTTCTGACTTTTTTGGTTGTGACATGCCACCTTTATTATTCTAAAAATTTCATTTATTTTACTTATTATGAGTCTAAAATTTATTATATGATTTGGGAAAGATGCAATATTTTAAGTTATTTTTCATTAACCACTTTGTGAATGACCATTGGTTACCTATCCTCTATGTCCTTTTTGTCATTAATTCAATACAAGAGTTAATTACTTGATCCTGTGTTGACTTATCTTCATATTATTCCTTCATTATTTTGATGCTTTTATTTGATACTCTATGATGTTAAATTTTCAAACTATGTTATGATAGAATGTGATATAGAGATCACAATATACATATCTACACTACAAACCTAAAAAAGACAAGAAAAAAAACCCTAACTACATGATGCTACTCGACACCCACTCAATTTTTAGCATGAGATTAATAAAGATAATTGGTGTTAAGTCTTAAGACTACATCCATTTACATGCCATATGATAATGGTTCCTTGAAGGTCCCTTAGTAGTATTTTTCCTTTTTGTAATACTTCTTGGATGACATATGATCTTTTCCATTGAATGCATAATTTAGTTAGATGTGCTTGGAATATTCTTTCACACAATAACATTGTTTGCTCTAGATAAAACTTTTTATATCAAAAATTATGGTCATGCCATGATTTTTGACTCTAATTATTTATTTTCTATGTCAAACTCACTCTCTACCTAATTTATTCCATGCAAATTAGATCTAACAACCTTGCCTGAAGTGAATCCTGACCTACTAGCTACATTATCAATGCAATTTGTAGACTTGGAACAATATATTCCATATGCATAACTTCTTATATTACATAAATAAATTGGAAATGAATGAACCCTATCTCATGCTTATAATTATTCCTATATGCCCACATGATTATAGTAATTCAATCCTCCCAAATGTCTCTCTTCACATTAATATTTTTAAAAGCATCTTCTCAAGTAATTTGTTGGATTCTTTTAATTGTCCATTGGATTGAAGATGATAGGTTGTGTTCTTATGGTGTGATATCATAAATTATTATGTTAGGGTCTTGATAGTATTTTTAGGAAGTGTGTTCCTTTATCACTAACCAAATTCACCAAACATCCAAACATGATAATGATGTTCTCATACAAAAATTTGAATGCATCTCTTACATTGTAGTTTGGTGTTGTATAAGCTTCTACCCATTTGGTAAATTAATCCACTATAATAATTATATACCTCACATGACTCCATTTACTTGGAATATTAATAGTTCCAAAAAAATCAATTCCTTGTTGCTCAAAAGGTTTCATTGATAACATTAGATTCAAATACATTTCATTCCTTTGATTTGGTCTTCTTATTATATGACAAATGTCGTAGCGCATTGAGACTATGTGCACATCAAAGAATAAGTTAAGACACCACATGCCACTCTAATATTTTACTCATAGTTGATTCACCTACAAAATATCTTCCTAAAATTCCCTAGTGTGCTTCTAATAATTATAGTATCTCGTGCTCAAAGTCTAGTCTATGCAACACATCATCCTTACCCATTTATAGAGAAATCCATTGATAATAATAAAAGGTATAGATAATGTTATCAAATAATTTTTATATTTATTGACATAATGTGAAATAAAGACACCTTATTCTAGGAAATTGGTTGTCCTCTAGATTTTTTAGAATCGCAGTGACTCTGAGTAAGTGTACATCCAGGGACTCATCTTGTAATTCTTCTAGATCCTCACCATTATTTATTAAGCTAATTTGAACTAGTCCCATATTTTACCTTCTAGGTTTCACATTAATCTTAAACTAAAATTCCTTGAATAACATCAATCAGTTGGATATCCTTCCACTTAACATAGGCTTATTCACCAGGTGCTGTAGAGCTTGGTGATCTGTAAAGAATATAATTGGTGTTGCTTATAAATAGTTATTGGATTTATGAAGCAAAAACATCATAGTTAGGGCCTCTCACTCTGTTGTAGTGTAATTATTATCTTTTTTTGATAATTTTCTACTTGCAAAGTGAATGGGGTGATCCAACCCTCCATCTCTCAGTTGAGCCAAAATAAATCCTACTATGGTTCTTGAATTGTTTACATGCATATGAAATTACTTACTCCAATTAGGGAACACCAATATGAGATTTATTACTAAACTCTATTTTAAATCCAAAAAATATGCCTAACACTCATTAGTCCACTCAAACTTTGTATCTTTACATAATCATTTCTCCACTGGTCCAGATATAGTTGTGTACCCTTTGATGAACTTATGATAATAAGTTGTAAGTCCTAGGAAGGATCTCACTTCGATAGAGCTTGTAGGAGGTGGTTGTTTTATCAAATTTTGTGAAAAAATATCAATATGTAGATTACCCTAAGTGATAAAATACTGTGTAAAATCAGGTATAAAAATATTATAAACATCAAACATTCACTTATTTGAAACTTGTTAAATCTATAAACCTACTAAATAAGGAAAGTGAAATAGAAAAATATAACTTAGCTAGATAAAAATGTTTCAGGATGAATCAAATGATGAAATTGGTAAGCTGAGTAGGTTTTCTAACTATAAAGAAGGATTTAGAGGTGGTTATACTTCTGTACAACAACACCCTATGCTAGATAGGAGAGTAGGGTGCACATGTCCCCTATGTGGTAGATCTTGTCTAATATACAATGAATATCTGGAGTTTCTAGGTTTTATTCACCTTTATTTATATGTTTGTGTTATATGCAAGAGATTCATATCATCTATAAAGAGCATTATATGATTGTTTTGCCTTCAAAAACCCTAGCTCATTGACATTTGAAGACTAATGAAAATAAATGGAAGAAAAAATGGTCAGTGTTTGAATTTTTGGTGTGACCTCAACACCCATGTGATGAGTGATGCCTACATACCAATAATTTGAAGAGGGATAAAACTTCATATAGTTATCTTATGCTACAATGGTGTGTGAATAATTAGTGTAATGTGCTAGATGTTGGTGCAATACTAGTGTGACTAAGTGCCATAATTATGACTTGTGACCCTTGAGATGTATTTATAATTTAGCTCTAGGATAATATGACTATATAGAATCAAAATTAGGAGAAATAGGGAATTTTCTTTCAATGTATAATTTTGATTATGGTGTTTTTTAGTGTGGTGGCCTCCTATGTGAAAAATAGTTTGGAATGTTTTTATATAGTGGTATATTTTAAATTCCTTCAAATAGGGATTATTAGGGACATATGATGACCTTTTCATAACTTTTAATTTTGAAAATTATCTATTATTTGGTGGGAAGACAAAAGAGGGGACTCAGACAATAGAGTGGGGTGTTCTTCTCCAATGGGGCACCCTTTTATAATGGGTAAAAAAAGTGGTGTTATGGGTATAAAATGGCCTAAATTATGGTTTAGGGTGATATCACAATAGATAAGTGCATTATAGGGTCCTTAATCAACTTATAAGAGTGAGTCTTCCATGTGCAAGGTGGCCTAAAGTGGTCAAAAGGCCCTAGGATAGGTCATAACTTAAGAGTGTCAAAAGAGTGGTCACAAGTGAACTATTTTATCTTAAATGTAAATTTATGTCTAAATTTTTCTCCATTTTAATCTAATAATGCAACAAGCAAAAGTTCTAGAGTAAAAGGAAAAATGCATACTTGAACTTACCTATGGAGTGGAGTCTTGAATGTATGCCACAATGTTAAACTATGCACCACATAAACCTAAAATGAAACATATGTAATATGAGTCTTTACTTAAGATGAATATTAAAAATTAAAATACAAGAAACTAGTGAATAACAGGGAACAAATACACCTAATTGGGTTTGCAAACCATTGTGTTTTTCTTGGTGTAAAATTGGTCACTATAGAGGGTAGGACCCTTGATATTTCATTTGCATTGATTAAGTTAGATTAGACTATGCATGACCTAATCTTCAACAATAGGAGAGTGTGATTAAAAACTCAAGGTGCACTTGATTTCATCATCGCATACCTAAAGTAGTGAAGTAATTTGGAATTATTTTATGAACCCCAATAGATTATTTTGGTGCAAAAATTGAGTATAAATTGGCTCTGGTGTATACATTATGAATAATGACTTGGATTTTCCATTCCATCTATGAAATTGGTAAAAAATTATCAATGAGGAATCCATGTGCCATGCACATTCCCCCAAACTAACATATGGTGCATATAGATTTTGAGATGGAGTAATAATAATTGTGATTATGAGCAAACATGTGTGTTTACATTGAATAGCATGTCATGTATGATGTCTCCAAAATAATAAAATCTAATTTAAAATCAATTAATTATGAAAACCAAGGCTATAAAACTATTAAATAACACTTTGGGTAAACTAAGATTCTAAGAAATTATGGAAATGCTTATTTTTAGGCATTTGGAAAATAAGCGTGGGAAGAACATGAGACAATTATCTCTTGTCCAACAAGGTTTTCCTATCCAAAATCACTTTATATGAATTTTATAAGACTAAAATTATGTAATAACTACCAAATTATATATGTGTGTTGATCTAGGAGGTCTAGTCTCTAAGAAAAACATCTACAAATGCCCCCTCTTTAAGGTGAGTTGTTGAGCCTATGTAATAACTTAGCTCAAAACAAAAAGTTATGTGATAGATTGTTATGACATAAATATGTAAATATGAGTAATAGTGATAACATGGAGAATCATGACATCATCATATAGATAAACTGAGTATAGTACTAATGTGATATGCATTTATAAATAAGCATTATTAAAAAGAAAGTCTAGATAGATGTTAGCATTTAAACACACAAATAAGTGATTAAATTGAGTATGTAACATTTAATATAAATACTTAGGGAGTAATGTGTATACACAATATTTTTAAACATAATCATTTATTGACACTTTCTCTCTTGAAGAAACATATTAAGTTTCAATCTCTGTGAGTGCATGCCTTAAAGGATGCACCGAAAAAGGGGTGAGCAGACCATTGATGGTTTCACAAGTTTTTTGTCTAACCATATCATTCCTAATATTTTTATAGCTTATTTTGTATATCCATTTACCTCCCATGATGTCTCTTTAAAATACTAAAACCTTAAAACATGGCTAATTTTGAAATTCAATAGGACCCTCTAAAACTTAGAATTTGAATTCTAGCTCCTAGAGGTCTAAAACCAATCTCAAATATCATTAAAGTATGTGTGTGTGTGTGTGTGTATAACTAAAATTAATGTCTAAATTTTAACACACACACACACACACACACAAAAATCCTATTTTAGTACCTTTCATGCCTTAGTCCACTAAGAAATATCCCTTCTCAATAGCCCCTAACTAGGTAAAAATCCACTTTTTCTACTAAGTCGACATGGTCGACCCTATCAACCATTTTTACTACTAATTCAACCTAGTTGAACTCATAATTACTATGCCATCTAGGCAAATAGAATCTTATGTAGTTGGCCTAGATGACCCAGTTGAGAAATTTATGGCATATTATGCAACTAGGTCATCTAGGCCAACCTAGTTCAATATCAAACAATAACTTTTAAAATGGAGTCATGATGGAAGATCTTGTCAGGTAAAATTATAGAAGGGGTTAAGGATTATCTATTGATATAAATATAAGGCTTGTTTCAATCAAATAGAGAGGAAAATTTGTTTTCACATCATTATAGTTCATAATTTTGCTAAATCTACATTTGAAGGAGCCATTGCTTAGGGTTTGCCTTAAAGAGAAGAAAATTAGGAGTCTTTTAGCCTAGATTTGATTTATATAGTGTGATCCTTATAAATCCACAAAATCATCTTGCCAATCACCATTGGCCAAGGGAGATATTTAGACTCGACAGGTTCACTCATGGTAAGTATTCCTAACTCTTGCTATTTCATTTGATAGATATATACTATATAAGTAATGTGTTTAAATGTATAACCTATTACTTAGATGACCATATAGGTTTTTCTTTGCTTTCCATCTTCTATTTTAGGTGATCTAGGACCCCATTTACTTACCATGATCCCTTGATTATTTATTTATGTTTAACTATCCCCTTTGTGCTTAAAACTTTGGTGAGCATTAGATCAGTTTTATTTTGTGTACCTGGAGCTATCTAGGGTTATTACATAGTGTTATTTTCCTATAGGATTTGGAACCATCTTCTTTGGTTTTATGTGGTAATAGATCCCTTGGTTAGGTTTAGAGAATCCAATTTGGTTATGCCCCATATATAAACATGTATTGCAATAGATGATAGCTGATTACCTTATTTAAACTTGGATTTTATTAACTTAGATAAGTTGTAGATCTATCTTAATTTGTTGTATACATTTTGGTGAACCTGATGTAAGTCTAACCCTTAAATATTTTTATTTTTTCATTTAAAATCAAATAGATCAGGTTGGTCAATCTAGTCTCAACCTCTATCTATAGATTTAAGATCCACATTCAACTAGATCATGCTAGTATATCCCATTTTGTCCTCTATTTGGATGTTTTCATTCCTCAGTCAACTAGACTAGGTTGGTCAATCTAGTCTTTTTATATGTCTACAAATTTAGGATCCACAGTCAACTTGATTGCATTGGTTAATCCCATTTTGTTTTTTGTTTGTAAGTTATATTTTGTATCCAATTAGATTAGGTTGGTTAATCTAGTCTTTTTCTCTATATGTATGTCTAAGATCTGCAATAAACTAGATTGTGCTAGTCGATCTATTTTTGTCCTTTTGATTTTAGGGTTTCATATCAACAAATTGAATCACATTATTTGACTCATTTTTTTACTATTTTTTTAATTTTTAATTTTAGTCAACTATATCGAGTTGGTTGATCTAGTTTAGTTTAGCAATTTTTTCTTTTCTAGTTTTTAGAAAATTAGATCGAGCTAGTCGATTTAGTCTTATTTTACTATTTTAATATTTTTATCTTTTTACACATTAAGTTGACCTAGTCGGCCTTGTTTAAACTTTGTGTACCAAATAAATTTGCCTTTATGGGATTAAATTATGCCTAGATGACTAAATCAACTGTCAGATCTTCAAAATTATTAGTCAACCAACTAATTTGACTCGATTGACCTAGTCATATTACTCAATTTCATTTTAACCAACTTTGTAATTCAATTTTGTCAATTATCTCAGATTACCATTTCTATTTTTCATTAAAATTACTCAAGACTTCAAATTTTCATTATATTTTCTCCATTTTTTAAAGTTATATAAAATTGTATCACATAATCAACTAAGTTGAATAGAATGTATGTAATAAATTAAGATAAATATATAGCTTATTTGACTTAGTAAATCCAATATTGGATAAAGTAATAAACTAACATCCATTGAAATACATGTTTATATTAAGATCATGACCAAATTAGATATGCTAAACCTAACCTAAGTATATAAAATTCAACTAATCTAGTACTCACCAAAGTTTGTGAGACAAAGGGGGATGGTTAAACTTAAATAAATAATCAAAGGATCATGGTACACAAATAGAGGCCTAGATCACTTAAAATGTAATATGAAAATCAAAGAAAATCCTATATCTATGTTAAGTTTAAGCATAGAGGTAATCTAAGCAAAGATTTATACAATCAAACACATATTAATTATACAATATGTATCTATCAAATGAAATAGAAAGAGTTAGGAATACTTACCTTGAGAAAATCTATCGAGTCTCAATCTCTCCCTTAGCCATTAGTGTTTTGCAACAGGTTGTTATGGATTTTTAAGTATCACACTATAGAAATCAACTCTAGGTTAAAAGACTCCTACTTTACATCTAATACTTCTCACACTATAAGTAATCTTCTCTCCAAGGCAAAACCTAAGTAATGGCTCCTTAAAATACAAATTTAGTAGAGTTATGACCTATAATGATATGAAAATGAATGTTCCTCTATATTTAATTGAAATGAGCCTTGTATTTATAGAAATGTATAAGCCTTAACTCCTTCCATAATTTTAGCTGACAACTTCAGCCAACATGACTTTGTTCTAAAAGTTATTATTTGGTATTGGACTTGTAGACACTTAATTTTAATCACTTCCATGTCTAAATTTCAATCAAGAGCAACTTTCTATAATTGCATGAAATTTTAATTAGAAATCATCAATGGGCATAATTTATCCACATAGATTTTGTGTTAACCGAAAATCACAATGACACATCCCTAATAGGGGCAATGGATAATATTACATCATTAATCTTATCTTGTGCATCCTTAATCAAACTGACCCCTTAAAAATATTATTAAAAGATGATTAAATAAATATTTGATTGACAAAAGAACATTACAAATTACACTATTCTTCTAATTACTAAATAATTACCTTGATTAACTATCCTAATCATTCCTTTAATGGAAAATTCCATGAATTTGGAAATATCTATTTTCATAAAATAAAAAGTGTTTGATTACCTCACATTCATGATGTCACTTGGGGAAGTCAATGGGAAAGATAAGGAGTGAAATTAAGCTCTTACACCCCTCATACACACTCTCCTCTTGCACCTCTCTTACACACTCCAAGAGGACCAATGACTGCAATTTTCTTTCAACATGCCTTCCACACTCCAAAAAGGTCTTAAATAACATATCTTATACACTCCATGTGTGTGATCATGATTTTTATGACTCATCCTACACCATTGATCTTGATCTAAAACCAATGGTTCATAAACATCTAATTTTTTTATAAATACAAGGGCCTTTGGCCATTATATACAAGCTTATTCATGCAAAATTACTCTATCAAATTATACAAGAAGCTTCAACCAAACTCTTGCCAAGCCAAGACAATAATCAAGTGTAGCCAAAGAGAGGTGCTTCCCACACACATAATCAAGCATTTCTAAAGACTCCATGGCCTACAAGCCAAGCTAAACCTATTCAAAATGGTTCTTAAGCAAATATTTTAAGGAGGTATAAACATTTTTTAATCTTCTAATGTGCATTTCTTACTTATTTCCCATATAGCTCAACCTAGGGATTAGGGTCAAGATGTTAGTTCTTCAAGTTCATTTTGATTTCATTCACTAATAGATTGATTAACCTCTCTCAAATTTATAATCTACATAATGTCATGCCTAGTGGGATGGTCGATGCACCCCATAAGTGTTTTTAGACCATTAGCATTCTTCTAATTACCATAATTAACCTAGTAACAAGTTTAATTGACCTTTTTTTCTTCAAAAAATCATTAATATTTATTTCAAGTGGAATCGGTAAATTTGATTTGTTAGAAAGTGATTTTATCTCAAAAATAGTGAATTTTCCTTTCCTATCAATGAATTTGACCTGTTAATCGATGAATTCACCCTTTCATCCTTTCTATTATGTTCTATTGGTAGGTTCTAAAATCACTGGAATTGTTCTAGAATCAATGAAATTTTTATAGAATCAATGAAATTGACTTACCAATTAGTGAATTTGACCAACTAATTGATGAATTTTCACCTTTTAAACTTTCTATTTTGTTCTATTTTCAAATTCTATAATTACCGAAATTGCTCTAAAATCGATGAAATCGACCTACTAATTAACGAATTTGACCTGATAATTAATGAATTTTCCCCTTTCATACTTTATGTTCTATTATATTTGTAAGTTCTAGAATTGATGAAATTACTCTAGAATCAACAAAATTAACCTACCAATCAGTGAATTTGATCTTCCAATCAGTAAATTCACCCTTTCATACTTTCTATATATTGTTTATGTAATTGGTAAAATTGACCATGTCTATGTATTGATGAAATCTCTCTTCTAACAAAAAACCCAAGACTATTGATCGAAAAAGTGGATTTTAAATTATAATGAAAGCACATTTCTTCTCTACTTATCTCTATTTGGGCTTAAAATGAAGTCACATTTTCATTCAGGTTATAATAAAAACTTGTTTATTTTCCAAGTCGTTTCCTTTCATACAAGTTTTTGCTTCTTGTTTCTTGAGTGTCTTGTGGGGTTCTTTTATTCATATGCTCTCCTTTTTTGGGTGACCCAAAAATGCAAAGTTATTATTTGCCTTATACCCTTATTTTCTTTTGACCAAGTGGGGTGAAGTTCATTGACTTCCTACAGGTCCTAGGGGTATGTTGACGAGGAATTCACATCATAGCATTGTACCAACCTCATTATCTAATGGGGTATACAAATTGAGGTTATTTTAGTGGTATCTTAAATGGAAGGTCCCTCAGAGTTTGATTTTTATGGTAGCACTTAACTTAAATCTTAAAGATGAAGTGGTCACAAAGGAACTAGACCCTTTAGAAAATATCCCATTAAATATCAACATCTAATTGATGGATATTTTTGTGCCCACATACCACAAAGTATATTGGAACCATCTAGAAAGCCAAGTAAAAACTTTTAAGACCTTCTTTTATTGCATAACATTCATTGATGCAGGGATAAAAAAGTAACAAAACCCAATGATTTCCTTACTTATACAAACCTTTTGAAATAAGGGTGAGATTTAAACACCATCAATAACTATAATTATTTATTTAAATAATCTTAAATTTTATAAATCCTCTCTCAAGGCAAGTATATTAAAGTTTTGAATGAATGTGATTTAAACTTGTTCGATAAATCCAAACCATTTTTATACACGGATAACCTTACTCTAACAAATTATTAGGTTAAAAAAAGTGACATGTTAATTTGGGTCTAAATACCTACCTTTCTTGTCTAAATTATGTTGTTAGGATGCCCAAATAAAAATTAAAGCCTTATCCTAATTGCCAACTTCAAA
Organism: Torreya grandis; assembly: GCA_037957365.1. Taxonomy (NCBI): domain Eukaryota; kingdom Viridiplantae; phylum Streptophyta; class Pinopsida; order Cupressales; family Taxaceae; genus Torreya; species Torreya grandis. The sequence goes on along the minus strand of JARHVA010004348.1, from coordinate 862,815 downwards.
CTAAATCAAGACTAAGGTTTCAAAATCTTATCCAAATTGTGCCATTGTTCCATCTCCTTTGTTCCAAACCTATTTATAAGTTAAAATCCAAGTTACCATTCTAATTAACCTTCTTTTCAAAGTCAAACCAATTCTAATTCTAAGATTGAGTTCCAATTCTAGTCAAATTGTTCCAAGTTCCAAATCTAGACAAGTTGTTTCGAAGTCAACTAAAGCTAACCCCTTTTATAAATCAAAGGTCTAAGATTAGTTCAATCTTGATTTAATATTATATATATCCAAATTTCTTCCAATTTTCATACATTTTAGGGTTTCAAAGTTATCAAAGTTCCAAGATCTAAGCCTTTCAAGTCAAGACCAATTTCAAACATTTCCAACATTCCAAGTATTGAACATTTATACTTAAAACCATTGTATCAAAAACCTTACGCACTCTTTTGGAAAAAAAATTGATTCACACACCTCTTCTATTTGGATACTTATATGAATAAACTTTGATTGAACTATTTCACTTTAACATTTGTATTGACAGACCCAATTAAACATTTAATGTCTACCAAGGTCAATTTCAACTTCAAAATCCAAATCAAGGTAACTTTGACCAAGGTACCAATACAATCCATTCAAGTTCATCTTGAAACATGTACCATGATAGTTAATTCCAAACTAGGTTCATATTAAACCATGTACCATGCCATTCAAAGCCAAATCTAGTTCACTTTGAACCATGTACTAATCCAATCAAAATATAAAACTAGTTTGTCTTAAACCACGTACCAAACTAATCATGTACCAATCCAATCAAAGCTAAAACTGGTTCATCTTGAACCACGTACCAAACCAATAATGTACCAATCTAATAAAAGCCAAAACTAGTTCATCTTTAACCACATACCAAGCCAATTCTATACCATGCCAATCCAAGCTAAACCAAGTTCATCTTGAACCACATACCAAGCCATCCAATTTTGGTTAGGTTTATCTTGAACCCCATTCCAATTCTAATCTAGTTCATATTGAAGCCCATTCTAATTTTGATCTAGTTCATCTTGAACCCCATTCCAATTCATATCTAGTTTGTCTTGAAATGCATTCTAATCTGATCAGGTTTGTCTTAAACCACATTCTAATTATAATTCTAAACCAAGTGTATTTAAACCAAATTTAATTATTCTGAATCAACCTCATGCCAATTCAAAATCACTTCGTGTCTTTCCATTTAATATCCTACACATGTCAGTTTAGAATGATAAATTCAATCATCCATCCCTTATTTCATTTAAATCATATCTATGTCAATCTGCCTTGTTTGGGGAAATCCATTCCAATCAGGTCTATTTCGCTCTTTTTGGGGCCAAGCCAAACTAAGCCCATTTTAATTAAGATCAAGAGTACCCTCTTTGGGCCCATTTTAAATGATACCAAGTCCTCCCTATTTGGAGTCAATTTATTCCAATTAGTACCCCTTGATTGTATCCTTACTTGGGGGCATTAGTCCAAGGTTAATCTGAGTCATGGCATCTTGTGATCCTAAATCTATTCTAGCATGACCAGTCATATTTTAAGAAAGGATATATCAACTCACCTAGATTATCCAACAACTAGACCACTTTGAATCTACTTTGAAAACTTAATCCATTGGTCCAAAAGCTAATATAATATTATAACCACAACAAAGCCAACAATCCAAACCTATTATGTGATTGCCCCTCCAAGGGCCATTATCTATTGATGATCCAAGTGTGCCCAAGTCTTATAACTACTCGATTGGGATATATCATGATACATTTTCAAAACATAATTATATACGTCCACTTCTAAATCAAGATCAAGATAGTCAAACCATTATCGACATTTTTTTTAATCATCTATATTTGACCAAATCCAAACCATTGATGATCCACCTATATTTGATGATGCACTTTTGTTTGACATAAGACCCATATTCGATGAGCCCATAATTAAGAACATATTATTAAAAAATAATCTATCTTTCATCTATTACTCAAAGTTTCCCATTTCTAAACATTTCTTTATCCCAAAGCCTTCATTTCCAAGTGAAAGGTGAACAAGGTACTTTTAGACAATATAATTCAACTGACCTTTGTGGCTAACTTTACATCAACATTAGGTTCTATTTAAGAACCAATATCAAAATTAGGTTCCATTATAGAACCAATATTAGATTTGGCACCAAAAATAGAATAAATGTCAACCTCAACATTAGACTCAGATCCTCTTGAGTTAGAATCAACTTTAGAATCAGAATATAGTAATAGCTATTCTAACATTGGCTACACACCTCTGGTAGATCTGATTGAAAACATTTATGATCCTTCCATAGTTTTTGAGGCAGCCTCATTCGACATTGACACAAGCTATATTAGTACTCTTTATAAGGATTGTGTTACCTTTTACCCTTTCATTACCATTACACATGCCTTTATCATTAACCAACTTAGTCAGTATATTTATATTCCACCTCCCATAAATGTCGATTGGGATCGATAGAATCACACATTGTTGAACTTGTTCTATGGCAACATTTTAATGGAATAATTTATGGGGAACCAAGACAAAATTCAAGTAGAATAAAAAACTCATAATGAGACCTTATTTGAGGTGCTCATGGATAATCAAATTCTAAACTCAATATCTTCTAGTGAAACCCTGTTTGAGGTGTTAGACGATAATAATACTAAAAAATTAGAATCCTTTATTGAAACATTGCTTAAGGAACTAAGGGAAAATAAAAATGAATTATCAATATCCCTTAGTGAAACCTTATTCAAAGCATTATTGGACATTCTAAATTAGAATAATCAAGAAGAATTTATTGGTGAAAACCTCATCAAGGCACCAATAACTAAGCCAATTAGTTCCTCATTGCTTGTTGAAGATAATATTGAATATTGTATTGGCCCTACCACAACCAAAATCAAGTCAAATATGGAATCAAAAATAATATGTGACTAAAAATCCCAATCTTCATTTATCCCCCAATAATTACACATTCCATTATGTTCCTATTATCCATTCAAAACCTATATTACATTATCCAATTAGATCCTTATTCTAATGCCTATCCTTCTTTACCATTCCTAACAACACTCTTTTTTGTAAAGGCTATGAAGACATCTTGTCTTGAGGTTTGGAGGAAGCAAAATCAACAACCAATGAAGATCATGATAGCATTAATATATTTCATATCAGTAGTAATATTTAGATAGATCAACCATTCTGAAAAGGTATTGGCTAGACAACAAAGGGTCCACATTATGCATCTCACAATCCTCCATTGATTTGAGATGATAAAAAATAAAATAAAAATAATAATTATAACTACAAAATAATCAAAAGAGAAAGAAAAATAATTCATCTAATAGTGAAAACCATGATTGTGGTGCCTTGGGCAAGTACCATGATGAAAACTAGATTTACGACATCATGCATAAATAATTTGTTGTCTACAAGTACCTTGACACTTGGGGGAAACCCTATGTACATTATAGACCATTATATTCAATCCATCTTGGCCATTATAGACCATACCATTCTTACCATTTTAACCATTCAATCCTATTTAGCCCAGCCTATCTTATTGTGACCATTAGTGTTCCCATCTTTACCTTGTTACCGAATTGAAAGGTATATTGAGACTTATTTAGGAAGTATTTTGGCCTATTACTTGCATGATGCTTTAAAAACTAGACACATTTGTCTCTCTCATGGCATGGTATTTAGAGACTCCTAGTCCTTTCCCTCATTATTATCTAGCATTATCCATTAATATCACTTTTCCATTTTCCTATCTCAACCTATTGTTGATTCGTATTATCTTTCACTATAGGATGAACTACATTGACCTGAGGTTAGCTTGGTCACCAAATTTTTTCCATGATCTTATAATTTTTTGAGAAACCTAAGCCATGATATCACCATTTTATGAGCAACCTAATACATTCTCTCACCATTTTATGAGAAACTTAAGCCACACTCAATTTTTTGAGTTAAAACATTTTTCATCTTGTAATCCTCCTTTGAGTTGAGATGCCAAAAACCCCAAAAAAATTAAAACAGTCTAAAAATCCCTAAAAATAACCTAAAAATAAAATAAAATTTCAATAAAGGCTTAAAATCTCCATGAGAGATATAAATCCACAAAATGTTTTCTTGTTTTGGCATCCTATTCACTATCGACCTTTGGCTCTATTCTAGATGGCATGGTTTACCACATTTGTGAGATGGGAACCCCTTATCCAACCATTATCATTTATAATTTACCATTATAATTATTTCATTTAGACTCTTATTTATGGGAGAACTAAATCGTCATGAGGTCCACATAGACTGTGTAGGTCGTACTTAAAGGCTTTAAGCATCTTAGGTCAGCTCGAACAATCTTATTGCCATTCCATTTTTCTTGATATATCTAAATGCTCTTATCATTTTACAATTGTACCTTTCTTATTTTCTTCCTCTACAATAAATTCTCTTACTTATCATCATTTTTATTATTTCCCACATCTCTAAGATAACTACATTTGGATTGAATTCCATTTGGACTATATAGGCAGCATCCACTTGCATAGGGCATTTGGAGACAACTCAGGCACCCCTTCCTTTTTATTATATTCCCCTTTTTATCTAATTTTTTGTCTTGATTTGTCAGTTGTCCTCTAGAGTTTAGGATTAGAATCTCAAGAGTAACGCATTACATTCACACATGCACAAATGGTTCACTACTTGCTTATTTTAATTTTGTGTTTATCAACAATGATTATTTTTTATTATTGTTGGATTGTGTATTTATTTTTCTTGCTATGTAACATGATGCTTTATGTTGATTTTATTTTTGATCTATGTTTTCTTTCTTTTTTGTTTCTTTTTTGTTGTCACCTCAACTCAATCCATTATGTTAGTAGGTTCATCATCATGGTGCTTCCTATCACGTAGTTATACTTGAGTCCATCTATTGATAATTGTCATCATTGCCATCATGGTTTTTATCATTGGTGCATTTTCATTGTCTATAATATTAAGGGTTAGTATTTATGCAAATTATAGTCTAGCCATCATGGTGTTTTATATTATCATGCATACTATTATGTGCTACATCAAAAATCAAGTGTTATAAGTCTCACAATAATGTTGCAATAAAATATATCCTTGTAAACTATCCTATAACCAGATCATTGAATCCCATGACTAATTTATATGATACTCATGATACATACCAACAAATGAGCATATATAAAGAGTCATAATCATTATTCTTCATTTTCTCTTTCATTACCATTGAGCATTCTAGTGTGCCTAGTTTTTTGTGGCTTCTTCATTCTTTGAACACTCATTATACCATTGTACCTACATTGGCACCTACTCATCATTAATTTTTGTAACAAGTTACACCATTTATCTATGCTTGTAAACCAATTGATCAATTACATAATCATCATTTATTTAATTGAAAATATTCATTACTGGAGAAACTCATTGAATCAATGATCAAATCCACCTTGTTAGGGCATATTATTGTGATCAACTAAGAATGATCTCTTTTAGGTCAATTCCATCACTTAATATTTATTCTAATTCCAAGCCCAAAACTTTCACCTTATTTGGGGCAAGTCAAAGTGTGTCACTTTTTTTAGGATGTATCCTTCCCACTCCCCCCCACCTTAGGGTGAACTCAATTCAATTCTACTCAAACATTGGATATCAAAAGTGTGAAAGTATTAGATCAAGTGGGTTAATTTTAGCCATGGGTTAATCTATCCCATTATTGCTTCTTCCTCTTCTTTTTGAGATCCCATCCACATATTTCATCCTTGTATGCTCTACTAAGGGGGCATCTAGGGCTAATCAAGTATCTTTCAGGATTAAATTTGGGTTTATTGAGCCATAATTTTTAAAAAAGAGAAGAGTGAAGACATCATTATTAAAGCATTATCAAATTTATTCTTGACAACTTTTTCATTATTTGAAAAGATGTTATTGTGCCTAGTGTTTTGCAATGCCTTATCAAACATGGGGGAAATATAGACACTTTATTTTAATCACTTTTATGCCTAAATGATAATCAAGAGTGAATTTACGTAATCACATGAAAATTTAATTAGAAATCACTAATAGACCTCATTTACCTACACAACTATTACTTTAACCCAAAATCACAATGACACATCTTTGATTGAGATAATGGATTACATAGCATCATTAATCTTATCTAGCACATATTGAATAAACATAACCCTTTAAAAATGTGATTACAAGATAATTAAATGAATATTTGATTGACCAAAGAGCATTACAAATTACACCATTCTTATAATTACCAATCAATCACCTTGATTAATTAGCCTAATCATTCCTCTAATGAAAACTTCCATGAATTTGGAATTATATATTTTCCTAAAATCAAACGTTCTTGATTACCTCACATTGGTGGTGTCTCTCAAGGAAGTCAATGGGAGAGAAAATGATTAAAACAAGATCTTACACCCTTGTTACATGCTCTTCCTCTTACATCCCTCTTACACACTCTAAGATGACCAATGACTATACTTTTCTTCCAACATGCCTTCCACACTCGAAAAAGGTCTTAAATGGCATATCTTACACACTCCATGCATGTGATAATGAGTTTGAGGACCCATACTCCATGATTGATCTTGATCACAAATTAATGGTTCACAAACATTTAAAAACTATATAAATACAAGGTCCTTTGGCCATTTTAGACAAGCTTCTTCATGTAAACTTACTATATCAAATTATATAATGAGCTTCAACCAAATCTCATGCCAAGCCAAGCTAAGAATCAAGTGTAGACAAGGAGAGGTGATTCCCAAATGTAGAATCAATCATTTCCAAAGACCCCATAGCTTACAAGCTGAGCTCCACCTCTTCAAACCAGTTCTCAAAAAAATCTTCTGAGGTATAAATGTTTTTTTTGTCTTCTAATGTGATTTTATTGCTTGTTTTCCATATATCTAAATAGAGGAATTATTCTTGAGATGTTAGTTATTAAAGTTCATTTTGATTTCTTTCACTAATATATTGACTAACATCTCTCAAATTTTCTACAAAACTAAGTCAACTTGATTGACCTAGTTGCATAATATGCCATAACTTTCTCAATTGGGTCAGCAAGGTTAAATCTATAGGATTTTATTTACCTGGATGACATAGTATAATGACAAGGTTGGCCAAGATGAATTAGTAGGAAAAATGGGTGATAGTGTTGATCGGGATGACTTAGTAGGAAAAGTGGCTTTTTGCTTAGTTATGGGCTATTGAGAAGGGAGATTTCTTAGGGTACCAAATCATGAAAGGTCTGAAAATAGAAGTATATCTATAAAAAAACATTTAATTATATATATATATATATATATATATATATATATATATATATAAGGATGTTTGAGAGTGGTTTCAAAACTCCACTTGAGCTATAATGCAAATTCTAGGTTTTGGAGGGTCCTATTGGATTTCAGACTTAACCATTTTTCAAGGTTTCAATATTTCAAGGAGACATCATGAGAGGTAAATGGATAAATAAAAGAAGCTAGACTAATATTAGAAATGTTATGTTTAGACAATAATCTTGTGAAGCACCAATGGTCTACCCACCCCTTTCCTAATGCACCCTTTAAGGCATGCACTTAGAGAGACTGAAACTCAACCAGTTCCTACAAGAGAGAAAGTGTTAGTAAATGATAAAGTTTAAAAATATTGTGTGTATATATAATGTATGATATCCATCATGGCATTGGAAGGACTAAGAGGATGCATGATGTCCATCATGGATTCAAAATCTAAGCAAATAAGCAAGGAAGGTGTCATGGCCATGATGCACACAATAAAATAGTACACACAAATCACATAAAACACATAATAGAATTCCAATGGGCCACATACAAGTAAAATGTTCAAATGTCACTCACTCATATATAAGAACACATAATAATATGTTTAAATTTACTCACACACAAATAAAATATCAATGAAGGCTTAGAACCACAAACAAGGACATGTTCAAATATCTACATACACAAAATACACACAAAAAGATAGTTTATGGCTTAGATCCACACACAATGATATAGAATGAAGGATTGCACCCCCCTCCCCCTACCCCACCCACTATGATTGCCTGGACCCCCATGGCAACCATAGTGGCGGGGGGAGGGGGGGGGCGGAGCCCCCCCACACCCCCCATTAGGAACTGGGCATTCTAATAAGATTAAGCTCCACCATCCAACAACTAGCATACTTTGAATTATGTGCATATGTAATCTAATTTTCCAATGAAGTGATATTTGAACTAAAATACTAATTTTTTTTTTGTAACTTTGATATTAACTTTCCCATATGGAGGATTTGATCTTTAATGGCTTTACTTGTACAAACTTTGGGTACTTTGCACTGAACATTCATACAAACACCATCAAGAGGAGATGTGAGAGATGGAGGGGTCTGAGGAAGGATATGCTATTTAACTTATTTTGGCACTATAGTATGGGGTGCCTTACATCTTGGGATAGTGATAACATGGACCTAGTTATAGGGAAAGTATTTATCACAACCTTGAGGGTTAGGATGAAGAAGAGATTATTTGTTATCGATTTTAAGTTTTCTAAAGACAAAAAGGAGAACAAGAAAGGATAAACATATGAATACTAGAAAATAATCCAACATGATAAGAAAATTAGATTTAATTTTAAACCCTAAGAGGGATAAAATTTATAAGGAAACCCTAATGACAAGACTAGAGTTTGCAATATTTGATAAATTAAATAGGTTCACTAAGATGTTTTATCAAACTTTAGGAAAACCTAGAAATATGTTGACTACCCTATGTGACAAACTACTACATAAAATCAAGAATAATAATATTAAAAATATAAAGCATTCACTGATTTAAAATTTGATAAATTTAGAAACTTACTAAATAAGGAAATTTTAATAAAAAATATAAATTAGCTAATGAACAATGTTTCAAGATGAATAAAAAACTAAAAATGGTAGGCTAAGTAGGTTTTTTGACTATATAAAAAGGATCTAGATGTGGATAGAGCTCTTGAAAATAACACCCTATGCTAGACAAGATGTCAAGGTTCTCTTGTCCTCTATGAGGATGGCCTTATCCAATAGATAATGAAGATCTAGGGTTTCGTGACTATGTCTACCTTTGTCTATATGTTTTATGTCTTGTGTGGGAGCTTCTAATCAGCTATAGAGACCAATGTATGATTATTTTTCCTTCAAAAACCCTATCTCCTTGACATATGAATTCAAATGCAAATCAATGGAAGTAAAAGGGGCCAACAGTTTAATTTTGGCATGACCTCAACATCCCATGTACTGAGTGTTTCCTACATACCAATACACTGAAAAGGGATAAAACTTTATGTAGTTCTCTCATGCTATGATGGTGTGTGAATAAATGGTGTAATGTTTTAACTATTGGTGCAATATCAATGTGCTTAAGTGCCTTAACCATGATTTACAACCCTAGAAAAGTATTTAGAATTTACCTTTGGGTTGTTAGGGTTGTATGCAACCATAATTGATAGAAATATGAAATTTTCTTTCAATATGCAATTATTTTTGGTGTTTTTTAGTGTGGTAGCCTTCTATGTGAAAAATAGTTTAGAATGTGTTTATATGGTGGTATCTTTGAAATTCCATAGAATGGGGATTATTAGGTATGATGATATACTTACAATGATTGTGATTTTATCTTGATCAACTAAACTCCCATTACTACATGCTATGTTGCCCAAAAGAACACCAAACAATGCAAATAATAAAGATTTTTTAAAATTAAATGCAATGTGAAAAGCTCAACATCATTATAACATGAGTCACAACTTGGATAAGTGTTATTTGAATAAATATAATATATCCCAATCATCAAGATAGACTTCCAAGAAGTCATGGATGAAATATTTGAACATGATGACCAAAACCCCAGAGAAAATAACATGATCATTCTTTAGACCAAAATACATTACCTTATATGTGAAGGAGCCCCATTCCATGAAAAATATAGTTTTGGCTTGATTTTCGACTCTGATAGGTATTTGGTGATAGCCACTAAATCCATCTATGAAGGAATAAACTTTGTGCCCTATGACTGACTCTAAAATTTCATATATAAATGGAGTTGGAAATGGATCATTTATGAAGGCATCATTCAATGCCCTTTAGTCCCCCACATACTCTAATTTATATTGAATTTTTAGGTTGCACCACCATTGGACTTACCCATTTTGCATTTTCTACAAGATAGATAATCCTTGATTCTTACATCTGGTAAATTTCAAATTTAAATTTAAGCTTCATATTGGGATTTAGCCTATATGGGTGATTCTTAATAGGTTTTGTGAACTCCTTTAGTTCTATGTGCATATCTCTCAATGAAGTTTATACACCCTTAACTTCTTAAAAAAATTTTTGGAACACATCTTGATAATATTGTAATAATTACAAGCCTTATGATATCTCTTATTGTGCCCAATAATCACCAAAAGTCAAGAGTTTTGGTACATCCTTGGTGTGAATGTTCCATACTAATTTATTTAATGGCTCTTGATATATCTTGTTGGACCCACTGGGCATAGATTCTCAGAGTGTCTTCTACTCTTCTATTTCTTAAATGTTTAAATTTCATAGTTGCACATGTTCAGTTTGATTTATGATTTTAGCCTTAGGTTCTAATTCTTGCTTAGATTTGAAGAAACCCTTCAAGTTGAGTTCTTCATTACTATCACTAGATTCTATCTATTCTCTATTGTCTATGATTCTATTGTAGGGTTGTACTAAAAATTTATCTTTCTATATAGTAGCCTTATAATTTTTTATAGATATAATTAAATTTATAGCTACTTCTTCTTGTGAAGAGGAGTTCATCATAGTGCTTAAATCCTCTTCTCAACCATGACATAAGAAAAATTTAAACTTTTGAAGAGCATTGTTTACTAGGATATTATCATTCTAAAAGAAAAAGGTTTGAATAAAATCTTGCTAAACTTGTAGCCATTTTTTAGTTTCCTACCTATGTTCTTGGTGCATATACCATGCTAATAGAACAAATGCTAAAGTATACTTGAATACATGTACCTAGTATCTGGGTTATAAACCCTATGAAGGCCATACATCAAAACATTTATGAATATGAATTTTAGGACATTGTCCTTCTAGTAATAAATCCATGAACTCATGACCATAGTTTTTATTTGAAATCAAACTCATAAAAATTGCAAGCATCTTCCTAGTTTAATTGATTTAAATTGTGTACTACCCGCCATGTCATAATAGTGCCTATTAGAGCATAATTCAATGCATTGACTTGCTAGTAAACATTTAGAACATGTTTATTCAATGTATAAATAAATTAACCCAAGTCCTTGGTTCTAAAGTGTTGATTTAGGCAGCAATTTAGGCGATAATTCAGGTGACAGTTCTACCCCAATTAATGACGAAACTTCCGAGAGCCATAAATTTTGCACCGTAGCTCCAATTGAATCGCCATTTGAACCATTGAAAAGATAATAATGATGATAACTCCATGAGATGGCATAAACTTTGCTCAATGAAGTTTGACCCCTGAAAACCCAATGGAAGTGCCCCAAATTTCAATTTTAGTAGAGCAATCTAAAAATAGTAATTCCTCCTATTTTGTATTGTTTTAAAGCGTGGAAGTCAAAAAACTTAATCTCCCTCGAGATTGGTGACCTTAAACATCCTCACCTTGATTTAAAAATAGGTATAAATGAAGATGTAACCCAAAATGGAAAATTAGACATCTCTTCCCAGAGATAAGCATATAGTTGTATTGCGATCTTGAGTAATAATACATCTCTTCTCAAAGAATTCATTATTATTGTGTTATTTTTGTGTTCTTGAAATATTTATCAACCAATACTTTTGACTTTTGGATAAGTAGTATCAGAGCGGTTTGTCTTGAGAGTGTATGATCCCGAGGATGAGGTTAGGCTACAAGAAACTTGGGTGGAAAATAATAGAGCTTCCAAACTATCAACTTGTTCACTCCAAATGACTTCAAATGGTAGATGACACTGAGACATCTGATCCTTTCAAAGAAATGGTGAATGAAGCCTTCCAATGGTAACAAGCACAGATGATGCAACAATTTGCCTAAATTCTTCAACAACTCCCGATGGGAAATTTTGGCTCCTCAGCTGCACTTCCTATCTCCTCATCCATAGAACATCCTTTCAGTGCCCCAATACCCTTCAAGGTTTAGGTTAATTTTGATATTCCTAAATTTGAAGGAAAAACCAATGTTGATGCAGTAGAAAATTGGTTAGATCAATTGTCTTCCTACTTCTCTGTAAACAAATTCATTGATGGAGAAAAGATCACTTTTGCTCTTTTGAAAGCATCATTGCTTGTGAAAAATTGGTGGGAAGTGTACAAAAAGAGGTTCAGTACAAATGACATTGGCCTTGAGGTGGAACCTACCTGGGATGATTTTTTGGAAGTGGTGAAAGAAGAATACTATCACATTGGAGTATATGATGATTTGTACATACACTGGCAACAACTTCACCAAGTTAAGGACAAATCTATTCAAGATTACACAAATATTTTTCATTCTTTGTCTGCAAGATTGGGCATCCAAGAAAGTGAGAAACATAAGACTCTCAAATATCATGGTGGACTACAATGGTACATATGGGGGGAAATAGAACTCTTCAATTTGGAAACCCTTGGTGAGGCATACAAATTCACAGTGAAGATTAAATAGAAGCATGGCAGAAAGAATACGAAGAGTCAGCCCTCAAAATGGAAATGTGACAAGGAAGGTCAAACACGAGGCCAAAATTGGAAGAAAAAAGAGTTTCAAGATAAGAAATCCCAAAAGGGGAAGGCTATAAAATGGTGTGATTATCACAAAACTAGAACTCACTCCAAAGAAGAATGTTGAGCCATCAAGTAACTACTTTTTGAGTCACAATACTCAACATCTACTACTCTATCTCATACACAACCCACAGTCGAAGAGGATAAAGAAGAAATTGTAGACGCTGAGCCCGACACCATCATCACTTCATCACAGACCCATGAGGAAAGGCCAGATGACAAGGAAAGATTATTTCACTCCAAATTATGGGTAAAATATAAGCCTCTACATTTTATTTTTGATAGTGGGAGTCAAAAGAATTTAATCTCTGTTAAAGTTATGGAAAGTCTAAATCTATCTATGAAGCCTCATCCAAAGGCATACAATATTGGATGGTTGAGTCCAGGGAGAGACCTCCATGTCACCCATTAATGTCCTCTTTCATATGCAACAAAACCTTTCCAAGATGAATTTTTGTGTGATGTGGTCAATCTAGATGTTTGTGATGTACTCCTTGGTCAGTCATTCATGTATGAGCGACATGGCATCTATGAATCACAAACCCAAAGAATCACCCTCACTCTTGGAACATGGTGCTATAGGGTACCAGAGGTACCACCTCCCACATCTATCTCCCTGATCAGTGCTAAGCAATGTAAGAAATTGGTGGAGAAGACAAAGCAGTTTGTTCTCATGGTGGTCAAACCATAGAAATCCAAGAAAGCCGATGTTGCAGTCCTGACAACAGAATCAACATAATAATAAAAGCATATAGGACAAATCATAGGAGAATATGATGACTTATTCAAGTCACCCACAGGAGTTCCACTGCATTTCCAAGTAAAACATTCTATTGATTTGATCTCAAGATCACCTTTGCCTAACAGTCTTGTGTATCATAGATCAGTTTTGGAGAATGATGAGATAAAAAGACAGATTTAAGAATTGATCCAAAAGGGTCACACCAGGCCAAGATATTTACCCTATGGTAGTCCAATTTTCTTATCACCAAATAAATATGGAACATGGAGGCTTTGCATTGACTACCGAGCCCTTAATAAAATCACCGTGAAGAATTGCTACCCTCTCCCCAAGATTGATGACCTACTGGACCAACTCTATGGTGTGAATTTCTTCACCAAAATTGATCTCAAATATAGCTATAACCAAATTCCCATCGATCCCACTGATGTCTGGAAGACTGCATTCAAATCTAAGGAGGGGCTCTTTGAATGGTTGGTTATGCCTTTTGGCTTCACTAACACACCTGTAACATTCATGAGGATGATGGATGACATCCTAAGATCCTTCACCAAATAATTTTTGGTTTTTTACTTGGATGACATCCTAATCTACAACAAAACATGGGAGGAACATTTGCAACATGTTCATAAGGTGCTTCAAACTCTTCAGGAGCACAAGTTGTATGCAAATCTTGACATATGCACATTCAGGATGACAACAATTCAGTACCTTGGGTATGTTGTGAATGAAAAAGGGGTCCATGTTGATCCAAAAAAGATTTGGGTTATTCGATAGTGGCCCACACCAAAGACCCTCATAGAACTTCATAGCTTCTTGGGTCTTGCAAATTTATATCGTAGGTTTGTTCTTGGATTTTCACATGTTGCTTACTCACTAACCCAAGTGACTGAATGAGGAGCTAAAGCTACATTTTAGTGGTGTGAAATACAAAAAATGGCATTTGATAATTTGAAGAACAAACTTTGCTTAGCCCCTATTCTTGCCTTGCTATATTTTCATCAACCTTTTGAGTTGATGACATATGCATCTAAATATGCCATGGGAGCTATCATCATGCAACATGGCCATCCTATTTCATATCATAGTGAAACTTTCACTAATATAGTTAGGAAATATTTGACATATAATAAGGATATCTATGCCATTGTGTAAGCCTGAAAATAATAGAAACACTACATCTTTGGAAAAGAGACGGTCATCCACACTAACCATAGACCATTGGAATTCATTTAGACATAGAGAAAACTATGAAATGATAGGCACAAAAAGTGGGCCACATATCTTCAAAAATTCCATCTAATAATCAAACACAAAAAGGTGAGCTCAAATACAACTATATATTGTCTGAGTCATCCACCAATTACTACACTCACAACAGTTCTTGACTTGTGCAGACATGAGACTGCCACTTGGGGTGCTCTGTATGAAGTAGATCTTACCTTTGCTAATAAATATTAGGTGATTCAAAAAGGTAAACATGTTTCTAATTTATATTTACAAGATAATGTCCTCTATCATATGAGGCACATCTATGTTCCAGCTATAGAGCAATAGAAGATGATATGGGAAGCACATTTTAGTAGGACAGCTGGACACTTTGGTATTGAGAAGACATTGGTATTTCTTCAAAAACACTTCTACTGGCCCCATATGCAAAAGGATGTGGAAAGATATCTCAAATATTGCACCCCAAATGTGATAGCCAAACCAATAAATAAGAAGCAAGGATTGTACATGCCATTGTCAAAACCAACCAGGCCTTGGGAATCTGTCTCAATGGATTTTCTCTCAGGTTTGCCCACTTCAAAACATGGTAAGGAATGTATTTTTGTGGTAGTTGATCATTTTTCAAAAATGGCTATCATGATTTCTTGTAAGAAAAATATATCTACTAAAGAAACTGCTCAACTATATTTTAGTCATGTATGGCTCCATTTTGGTCTCCCCAAGTCCATTATCTCAGATCAAGATAGCAGGTTCCTGAGCATCTTCTGGTCTACTCTATGGAAGATGATGGATACCAAGCTGATGAAGTCCACAACCTTCCATCCATAGACTGATGGTCAGATAGAGGTGGTAAACCACTTGATTTTTCACATGATTTATATGTATCACTCCAAACATCCATGTACATGGGATGAGGGGCTTCTTTTCATACAACATGGATATAATCGGGCCCTGCACAACTCGACTAAGCACAGTCCATTCCAAGTATGCTTTGGGTTCTAACCCATGGCACCAATTGATATAGATATTCCATTATCCACCATGAAATACACACCTCATGGAAGATCTGAGGTAGCAAAAGCAACAAAGTTCATCAAACAAATACAACACATCCAGTAGCAATTTCATGACATCTTGGAGAAGATGAATCAGAAGTATAAGCAACGCCATGACAAACATATGATTACACACCATTTTGTTTTGGGTGATAAGGTTTGGTTGCAGATTCAGAAGGAATGATTTGTAGGCCCACATAAAAAAAATTGGCCTCTGCGATATGGTCCCTACACCATCACCAGAAAATTTGGAGAAAATGCTTTTGAGTTGAACCTACCAGCCTACCTTGGTCTGAATCCAATATTCAATGTGGAGCTCCTCAAAACATATCATCCACCTCTCTTAAACACTTCATTTTTAATAGAACAACTCAACATTGATGATCTTGATCTAAAGAGTTTTACTCTAGTGGAGGAGGATCAGATTTTGGACACCTAGATGAAGACAACAAGGGGACGCTCTATTCCACTTTATCGAGTGGTAAAAAGGGGCCAGCTTAGCCACCAAGGTGAGTGGTTCAAAGAGAATCAAATCAAAACATAACTATCACAACTGATGAGTAACATTGATGCAATGGGTACCATTGCTTTTCAAGGAGGGAGGAATGATCTAGGCCATAATTTAGGCGACAATTTAGGTGACAGTTCCACCCCAATTGATGACAAAACTTCCAAGAGCCATAACTTTTGCACCGTATCTCCGATTGACTCACCATTTAAACTATTGGAAAGATAAGAATGAGGAGAATTCCATGAGATGGCATGAGATCTACTCAATGAATTTTGACCCTAGAAAACCCAATGGAAGTGCCCCAAATTTCAATTTTAGTAGTGTAGTCTAAAAATAGTAAGTTTCTAAAAATAGTAATTCCTCAAATTTTGTATATTTTTAAAGAGTGGAATTTGAACCAATTAATCTAACTTGATATTGGTAACCTTACACATCCTCCCCCTACTTTAAAAAGAGGTATAAATGAATATTCAACCCAAAATAGAAAATCAAACATCTCTTTCCAAAGATAAGCATATAGTTGTATTGCGATCTTGAGTAATAATACATCTCTTCTATGAAAATTCATTGTTATTATGTTATTTCTATGTTCTTTAAATATTTATCAACCAAAAAATCTAAGTTTTAGATCAGTGGTATTAGAGTAGTTTGTCTTGAGAGTGTATGATCCTGAGGACGAGGTCAGGCTACAAGAAGATTAGGTGGAAAACAATAGAGCTTCCAAAATATCCACATGTTTGCTCTAAATGACTTCAAATGGTAGACGACACTGAGACATCCAATCCTTTCAAAGAAATGGTCAATGAAGCCCTCTAATGGAAACAAGCATAGATGCTGCAATAATTTGCCTAAATTCTTCAATAACTCCTGATGGAAAATTTTGGCTCCTCAGCTGCACTTCCCGGCTCCTCATCCATGGAATGTCCTTTTAGTGCCCCAACACCATTCAAGGTTTAGGTGAATTTTTATATTCCTAAATTTGAAGGCAAAATCAATGCTGATGTAGTAAAAATTGGTTAGATCAATTGTCTTCCTACTTCTTTGTAAACAAATTCACCGATGGAGAAAAGATCACTTTTGCTCTTTTGAAAGCATCATTGCCTGTGAAAAACTAGTGGGAAGTGTACAAAAATAGGTTCAACATAGATGACATTGGCCTTGAGGTGGAACCTACTTGGGATGATTTTGTGGAAGCGGTGAAAGAAGAATACTATCCCGTTGGAGCATATGATGATCTGTACATATAGTGGCAACAACTTCACTAAGGTAAAGACCAATCTATTCAAGATTACATAGATATTTTTAATTCTTTGTCTATAAGATTGGGCATCCAAGAAAATGAGAAATATAATAATCTCAAATATCATGGTGGAATACAATGGTACATATAGGGGGAAATGGAACTCTTTAATTTGGAAACCCTCGATGAGGCATACAAATTTGCAATGAAGATTGAGTGGAAGCATAGCAAAAAGAATACGAAGAGTCAGCCCTCAAAATGGAAAAGTGACAAGGAAGGTCAAACACAAGGCCAAAATTGGAAGCAAAAGGAGTTTCAAGATAATAAATCCTAGAAGGGGAAGGCTGGAAAATGGTGTGATTATTAGAAAACTAGAACTCACTCCAAAGAAGAATGTCGAGCCATCAAGTCACTTCTTTTTGAGTCACAATACTCAACATCTACTACTCTGTCTCATACACAACCCACAGTCAAAGAGGATGAAGAAAAAATTGTAGACACTGAGCTCGAAACCATTATCACTTCATCACAGACCCATGAGGAAAGGCCAAATGACAAGGAAAGATTGTTTCACTCCAAATTATGGGTAAAAGCTAAGCCTCTACATTTCATTCTTGATAGTGGGAGTCAAAAGAATTTAATATCTGCTAAAGTTGTGAAAAGTCTAAATCTATCCAGGAAGCATCATCCAAAGCCATATATATTGGATGGTTGAGTCCAAGGATAGACCTCCATGTCACCCATCAGTGTCCTCTTTCATATGTAATAAAACCTTTCCAAGATGAAGTCTTGTGTGATGTGGTCAATCTAGATGTTTGTGATGTACTCCTTGGTCAGTCATTCATATATGAGTGACATGGCATCTATGAATCATGAACCCAAAGAATCACCCTCACTCTTGGAACATGGTGCTACAGGGTACTAGATGTACCACCTCCCACATCTATCTCTCTGATCAGTGCTAAGCAATGTAAGAAATTGGTGGAGAAGACAAAGCAATTTGTTCTCATGGTCATCAAACCATATAAATCCAAGAAGGCCGATGTTGCAATCCTATTTACATAATCAATACAACAAAAAAAGTAGATAGGCCAAATCATAGGAGAATATGATGACTTATTCAAGTCACCCATAGGAGTTTCACTGAATTTCTAGGTAAAACATTCTATCAATTTGATCCCAGGATCACCTTTGCCTAACATTCTTGTGTATCACAAATCAATTTTGGAGAATGATGAGATAAAAAGATAGATTAAAGAATTGATCCAAAAGGGTCCCATCAGGCTAAGCTCTTCACCCTATGGTAGTCCAATTGTCTTGGCACCAAAGAAATATGGAACATGGAGGCTTTGCATTGACTACTGAGCCTTGAATAAAATGACTGTGAAGAATCGCTACCCTCTCCCCAGGATTGATGACCTTCTTGACCAACTCTATGGTGTGAATTTATTCATGAAAATTGATCTCAAATTTGGCTATAACCAAATTCCCATTGATCCCACTGATGTGTGTAAGACTGCATTCAAATCTAAAGAGGGGCTCTTTGAATGGTTGGTTATGCCTTTTGGCTTAACTAATGCACCTGCAACCTTCATGAAAATTATGGATGACATCCTATGACCCTTCACCAAATCATTTGTGGTTTTTTACATAGATGACATTCTCATCTATAATAGAACATGGGAGGAACATTTGCAACATGTTTGTAAGGTGCTTCAAACTCTTCAGGAGCACACATTGTATGAAAATCTTGACAAATGCACATTCGGGATAACAACAATTCAGTACCTTGGGTATGTTATGAATGAGGAAGGGGTCCATGTTGATAAAGAAAAGATTTGGGTTATTTAAGAAAGGCCCACACCAAGGATCCTTATAGAACTTCATAGCTTCCTGGGTCTTGCAAATTTCTATTGCAGGTTTGTTCTTGGATTTTCATATGTTGCTTGGTCAATAACCCAAGTGACTAAAGGAGGAGATAAAGCTACATTTAAGGGGGGTGAAATACAACAATGGGAATTTGAGAATTTGAATAATAGACTTTACTCAGCCCCTATTCTTACTTTGCCAGATTTGCATCAACCTTTTGAGTTGATGACAGATGCATCTGAATATGCCATGGGAGTTGTCATCATGCAACATGACCATCTTATTGCATATCATAGTGAAAATTTC
Organism: Torreya grandis; assembly: GCA_037957365.1. NCBI lineage: Eukaryota > Viridiplantae > Streptophyta > Pinopsida > Cupressales > Taxaceae > Torreya > Torreya grandis. The sequence goes on along the minus strand of JARHVA010004348.1, from coordinate 842,965 downwards.
AATGATACAGTCAATAAATATCCAACATTTGATAATGAGTTCTATGCCATTGTGCAAGCCTACAAACAATAGAAACACTACATCTTGGGAAAAGAGATGGTCATCCACACTAACCACAGACCATTAGAATTTATCCAGATATAGAGAAAGATATGAAATGAGAGGCACCAAAAGTGGGCCATATATATTCAAAAATTATATCTAATAATCAAACACAAAAATGGGAGCTCAAATACAACTATAGATTGTCTGAGTCATCCACCAATTACTGCACTCACAACAGTTCTTGACTTGTGTAGACATGAGACTACCACTTGGGGTGCTCTATATGAAGCAGATCCTACCTTTGCTGATACATATTAGGTGCTTCAAAAAGGTAAACATGTTTCTAATTTATATTTGCAAGATAATGTCCTCTACCATATGGGGCACATCTGTGTTCCAACCGCAGAGCAATAGAAAATGATATGGGAAGCACATTTCAATAGGACAACTCGACACTTTGGTAGAGAGAAGACATTGGTAGTTCTTCAAAAACACTTCTATTGGCCCCATATGCAAAAGGATGTGGAAAGATATCTCAAATATTTCACCCCATGTGCGATAGCCAAACCAAAAAATAAGAAGCAAAGATTGTAAATGCCATTTCTAGAACCAACCAGGCCTTGGGAATCTGTCTCAATGGATTTTCTCTCAGGTTTGCCCACTTAAAAACATGGTAAGAACTCTATTTTTGTGGTAGTTGATCATTTTTAAAAAATGGATATCATGATTGATTGTAAGAAAAATATATCTACTGAAAAAATTGCTCAACTATATTTTAGTCATGTATGGCTCCATTTTGGTCTCCCCAAGTCCATTGTCTCAAATCAAGATAGCAGGTTCCTAAGCATCTTCTGGTCCACTCTATAAAAGATGATGGATACCAAGCTAATGAAGTCCATAGCCTTCCATCCATAGACTAATGGTCAAACAGAGGTGGTGAACCACTTGATTGTTCACATGATTTAGATGTATCACTCCAAACATCCATGTACATGGGATGAGGGGCTTCTTTTCATACAACATGGATACAATCGGGCCCTGCACAACTTGACCAAGCATAGTCTATTCCAATTATGCTTCGAGTTCTAACCCATGGCACCAATTGATATAGTTGTTCACTCCAAATGACTTCAAATGGTGGATGACATCGAGACATCTGATCCTTTCAAGGATATGGTGAATGAAGCCCTCTAATGACAATAATCATAGATGCTACAATAATTTGTCCAAAATTTTCAACAACTCCTGATGGGAATTTCTGTCTCCTCAGCTGCACTTCCTGGCTCCTCATCCATGGAACATCCTTTCAGTGCCCCAACACCCTACAAGGTTCAAGTGAATTTTGATATTCCTAAATTTGAAGGCAAAATCAATGCTGATGTAGTAGAAAATTAGTTAGATCAATTATCTTCCTACTTCTCTATAAATAAATTCATCGATGGAGAAAAGATCACTTTTGCTCTTTTGAAAGCATCATTGCCTGTGAAAAACTGGTGGGAAGTGTATAAAAAGTGGTTCAGTACAGATGAAATTGGCCTTGAGGTGGAACCTACCTGGGATGATTTTGTGGAAGCATTGAAAGAGGAATACTATCCCATTAGAGCATATGATGATCTATACATACAGTGGCAACAACTTTGCTAAGGTAAGGACCAATCTGTTCAACATTACACAGATATTTTTCATTCTTTGTCTGCAAGATTGGGCATCTAAGAAAGTGAGAAACATAAGACTCTCAAATATCATGGTGGAATACAATGGTACATATGGGGGGAAATTGAACTCTTCAATTTGGAAACCCTTGGTGAGGCATACAAATTCATAGTGAAGATTGAGCGGAAGCATGGTAGAAAGAATATGAAGATTCAGCCCTCAAAATAGAAAAGTGACAAGGAAGGTCAAACACAAGGCCAAAATTGGAAGCAAAAGGAGTTTTAAGATAATAAATCCTAGAAGGGAAAGGCTATAAAATGGTATGATTATCACAAAACTGGAACTCACTCCAAAGAAGAATGTCAAGCCATCAAGTCACTGCTTTTTGAGTCACAATACTCGACATCTACTACTCTATCTCATACACAACCCATAGTCAAAGAGGGTGAATAAAAAATTATAGACGCTGAGCCTGCCACCATCGTCACTTCATCAGAGACCCGTGAGGAAAGGCTAGATGACAAGGAAAGATTATTTTACTCTAAATTATGGGTAAAAGGTAAGCCTCTACATTTCATTCTTGATAGTTGGAGTCAAAATAATTTAATCTCTGATAAAGTTGTAAAAATTCTAAATCTATCTATGAAGCCTCATCCAAAGCCATATAGTATTGGATGGTTGAGTCTAGGGAGAGACCTCCATGTCACCCATTAGTGTCTTCTTTCATATGCAATAAAACCTTTCCAAGATGAAGTCTTGTGTGATGTGGTCAATATAGATGTTTGTGATGTACACCTTGGTCAGCCATTCATAGATGAGTGACATGGAATCTATGAATCACAAACCCAAAAAATCACCCTCACTCTTGGAACACGGTGCTACAGGGTACAAGAGGTACCACCTCTCACATCTGTCTCCCTGATCAGTGCTAAGCAATGTAAGAAATTAGTGGAGAAGACAAAGCAATTTGTTCTCATGGTGGTCAAACCACATAAATCCAAGAAGGTTGATGTTGCAGTCCTAACTACATAATTAAAACAACAACAAAATTAGATAGGATGAATCATAGGATAATATGATGACTTATTCAAGTCACCCACAAGAGTTTCACTGCTTTGCCAGGTAAAACATTCTATTGATTTGATCCTAGGATCACCTTTGCCTAACAATCCTATGTATCACAGATCAATTTTGGAGAATGATGAGATAAAAAGAAAAATTCAGGAATTGATCCAAAAAGGTCACATCAGGCCAAGCTCTTCACCTTGTGGTAGTCTAATTATCTTAGCACCAAAGAAAGATGGAACATGGAGGCTTTGCATTGATTACCGAGCCTTGAATAAAATCACTGTGAAGAATCGCTACCCTCTCCCCAAGATTGATGACCTACTAGACCAACTCTATGGTGTGAAGTTATTCACCAAAATTGATCTCAAATTTGGCTATAACCAAATTCCCATCGATCCCACTGATTTTTATAAGACTGCATTCAAATCTAAGGAGGGGCTCTTTGAATGGTTGGTTATGCCTTTTGGCTTAACTAACGCACCTGCAACCTTCATGAGAATGATGGATGACATGATACGACCCTTCACCAACTAATTTGTGGTTATTTACTTGGATAACATCCTCATCTATAGCAGAACATGGGAAGAACATTTTCAACATGTTCATAAGGTGCTTCAAACTCTTTGCGAGCACAAGTTGTATGCAAATCTTGATAAATGCATATTTAAGATGACAATAATTTAGTACCTTGGGTATTTTGTGAATGAGGAAGGGGTCTATTTTGATCCAAAAAAGATTCAGGTTATTCGAGAATGGCCCACACCAAGGACCCTCACAAAACATCGCAGCTTCTTGGGTCTTGCAAATTTCTATCGCAGGTTTATTCTTAGATTTTCACATGTTGCTTGGTCACTAACCCAGGTGACTAAAGGAGGAGCTAAAACTACATTTCAGTGGGGTGAAATACAATAAAGAGAATTTGAAAATTTGAAGAATAGAATTTGCTCAACCCTTGTTCTTACCTTGCCAAATTTGCATCAACCTTTTGAGTTGATGATAGATGCATTTGAATATGCCATGGGAGTTGTCATCATGCAACATGGCCAACCTATTGTATATCATAGTGAAACTTTCACTAATACATTCAAGAAATATCAAACATATGATAAGGAGCTCTATGCCATTATGTAATCCTACAAATAATGAAAACACTACATCTTGGGAAGGACTGGCCATCACGCCAAAAGTTCTGGAGTGATCTAGATCCTCTTCCAGATCCCTATATGGCCAGCCATGAAGCACCCGAGGTGATTCTCGGTCGAACACATGGCATGCAATGATTGCCTTAGTGAGGAGAAATATCCCTGAGAAGGGATGTTGATCGTGCCCACCAGCTTCCGTGGGTCTCAACCTCGAGACCTAGCTCTGATACCAATAGAGGACTGATTCTTTATATTCATTCTTCCATGCTTCTGCTCAATCTTTACTGCGAACTTGTATGCCTCACCGATGGTTTCCAAATTGAAGAGTTCCATTTCTCCCTATATGTACCATTGTAGTCCACCATGATAATTGAGAACCTTGTGTTTCTCACTTTATTGGATGCCTAATCTTGCAGATAGAGAATGAAAAATGTCAGTGTAATCTTGAACAGATTGTTCCTTACCTTGGCAAAGTTGTTGCCACTCTATATACAGATCGTCATATGCTCTAATGGGGTAGTATTCTTCCTTCACCGCTTCCACAAAATTATCCCAGGTAGGTTCCACCTCAAGGCCAATGTCATCTATACTGAACCTCTTTTTGTACACTTCCCACCAGTTTTGCACAGGCAATGTTGATTTCAAAAGAGCAAAAGTAATCTTTTCTCCATCGGTGAACTTATTTACAGAGAAGTAGGAAGACAATTGATCCAACCAATTTTCTACTGCATCGGCATTGATTTTGCCTTCAAATGTAGGAATATCAAAATTTACCTGGACCTTGAAGGGTGTTGGGGCACTGAAAGGACATTCCATGGTTGAGGAGCTAGGAAGTGGAGCCATGGAGCTAGGATTTCCCATCAAAAGTGTTTGAAGAATTTGGGAAAACTCTTGTAGCATCTACACTTGTTGCCGTTGGAGGGCTTCATTCACCATTTCCTTGAAAGGATCCTTTCAAGGAAATGGTGAATGAAGCCCTCCAATGGCAACAAGTGCAGATGCTACAACAGTTTACCCAAATTATTCAAACACTTTCGATGGGAAATCCTGGTTCTACGGCTCCACTTCCTGGCTCCTCAACCAGGGAACGTCCTTTCAGTGCCCCAACACCCTTCAAGGTCCAGGTAAATTTTGATATTCCTACATTTGAAGGCAAAATCAATGCCGATGCAGTAGAAAATTGGTTGGATCAATTGTCTTCCTACTTCTCTGTAAATAAGTTCACCGATGGAGAAAAGATTACTTTTGCTCTTTTAAAATCAACATTGCCTGTGAAAAACTGGTGGGAAGTGTACAAAAAGAGGTTCAGTATAGATGACATTGGCCTTGAGGTGGAACCTACCTGGGATAATTTTGTGGAAGCGGTGAAGGAAGAATACTACCCCATTAGAGCATATGATGATCTGTATATAGAGTGGCAACAACTTCACCAAGGTAAGGAACAATCTGTTCAAGATTACACTGACATTTTTCATTCTCTATCTGCAAGATTAGGCATCCAAGAAAGTGAGAAACATAAGGTTCTCAATTATCATGGTGGACTACAATGGTACATACGGGGAGAAATGGAACTCTTCAATTTGGAAACCATTGGTGAGGCATACAAGTTCGTAGTAAAGATTGAGTAGAAGCATGGAAGAATGAATATAAAGAATCAGTCTTCAAAATGGAAAAGTGACAAAGAAGGTCAAACACGAGGCCAAAATTGGAAGCAAAAGGAAGGAAAGGCTGGGAAGTGGTGTGATTATCACAAATCTGGAACTCACTCCAAATAAGAATGTCGAGCTATCAAATCACTAATCTGTGAGTCACAATCCTCTACTCTACCTTATACAGACCCTGCAGTCGAAGAGGTTGAAGAAGAAATTATAGATGCTGATCCTGAAGCCATTGTTGCTTCATCACAAACACACGACAAGATGCTAGATGACAAGAAAAGGTTGTTTCACTCTAAGTTATGGGTGAAAGGTAAGCCTTTACATTTCATTCTTGATAGTGGAAGTCAAAATAATTTACTCTGTGTTAATGTTGTGAAAAATCCTAAATCTACCCATGAAGCCTCACCCAAAACCATACAGCATTGGATGGTTGAGTCTAGGGAGAAACCTCTGTGTCACCCACCAATGTCTTCTTTCATATGCAATACAACCTTTCCAAGATGAGGTCTTATGTGATGTGGTCAATCTAGATGTTTGTGATGTACTCTTTGGTTAGCCATTCATGTATGATCGACATGGTATATATGAATCAAGAACAAGAAGGATCACTCTCACTCTTGGAACACGGTGATACAGGGTACCAGAAGTACTACCTTCTACATCTGTCTCTCTAATTAGTGCCAAGAAATTTGGTCTCATGGTGGTCAAGCCATAGGAATCTAAAAGGGTTGATATTACAGCCCTGACTACACAAACAACACAACAACAGAAGCAAATAGATATTGAGCTAAAGAAGTTCATAACTTTCCATCCACAGACTGATGGTCAGACATAAATGGTGAACAATCAGGTATACAACAGGAATCAAATCAAAGTAAAATTACCACACTTGATGAAAAATATTGATTCAATGGGGACCATTTCTTCTCAAGGAGGGAGGAATGATCCGGACAACAATTCAGATGATAATTCGGGTGATGGGTCCACCCCATTTGATGGCGAAACTTCTGGGAGCCATAACTTTTGCACCATAGCTCCAATTGACTCACCGTTTGAACCGTTGGAAAGATAATAATGAGGGGAACATCATGAGATGGAATTGATCTTTTCTAGATGAAGTTTCACCCCATAAAACCCAACGGAAGTGTCCCAAATTTCAATTTTAGTAGTCCAGTCTAAAAATAGTAAGTTTCTAAAAATAGTAATTCCTCGAATTATGTATTGTTGTAAATCATGGAAGTCCAACCAATTCATCTCCCTTAAGTTTGGTGACCTTCCATATCCTTCCCAAACCTTCAAAACATGTATAAATGAATATGTAACCTGAAATGGAAAGCAGACATCTCTTCTCAGAGATAAGCATATGTTTGGGTCTGCAATTTTGATAAATAAAACATCTCTTTTCAGAGATAGCATTATTTGAATTGTGTTTTTTTTATTTTTGAATTATATTTTAACCAAAGCTTTTCGAGTTTTGGATCACCAACCTATTGTATATCATAGTGAAACTTTCACTAATACGTTCAAGAAATATCAAACATATGATAAGGAGCTCTATGCCATTGTGTAATCCTAGAAATAATGAAAACACTACATCTTGGGAAAAGAGACGGTCATCCACACTAACCACAGACCATTGGAATTCATCCAAACATAGTGCAAACTATGAAATGAGAGGCACCAAAAGTGGGCCACATATATTTAACAATTCCATATAATAATCAAACACAAAAAGGGGAGCTCAAATACAGTTGTAGATTGTCTGAGTCATCCACCAATTATTGCACTCACAACAATTCTTGACTTGTGCAGACATGAGACTATGACTTGGGGTGCTCTATATGAAGTAGATCCTACCTTTGCTGATACATATCAGGTGTTTCAAAAAGGTAAACATGTTTCTAATTTATATTTGCAAGATAATGTCCTCTGTCATATGGGGCACATCTGTGTTTCAGCTATAGAGCAACAAAAGATGATATGGGAAGCACATTTCAGTAGGATAGCTGGACACTTTGGTATACAGAAGACATTGGCAGTTCCTCAAAAACACTTCTACTAGCCCCATATGCAAAATTATGTGGAAAGATATCTCAAATATTTCACCCCATGTGTGATAGCCAAACCAACAAATAAGAAGCAAGGATTGTACATGCCATTGCCAGAACCAACCATGCCTTGGGAATCTCTCTCAATGTATTTTCTCTCAAGTTTGCCCACTTCAAAACATGGTAAGGATTGTATTTTTGTGGTAGTTGATCATTTTTTAAAAATGGCTATCATGATTGCTTGTAAGAAAAATATATCTACTAAAGAAACTGCTCAACTATATTTTAGTCATGTATGGCTCCATTTTAGTCTCCCCAAGTCCATTGTCGCAGATCAAGATAGCAGGTTCCTGAGCATCTTCTTGTCTACTCTATGGAAAATGATGGATACCTAGCTGATGAAGTCCATAGCCTTCCATCTATAGATTGATGGTCATAGAGAGGTGGTGAACCACTTGATTGTTCACATGATTTATATGTATCACTCCAAACATCCATGTACATGGGATGAGGGGATTCTTTTCATACAACATGGATACAATCGGGCCCTACATAGCTTGACCCAGAACAATCCATTCCAAGTATGTTTCAGGTTCCAACCCATGGCACCAATTGATATAGTTATTCCATTCTCCACCATAGAATACACACCTCATGGAATATCTGAGGTAGCAAAAGAGACAAAGTTCATTGAACAAATTCAACACATCCAGTAGCAAGTTCATGACTTCTTGGAGAAGACGAATCAGAAGTATAAGCAATGCCATGACAAACATATGATTATACACCATTTTTATATGGGTGATAAGTTTTGGTTGCAGCTTCAGAAGAAATGACTTGCAGACCCACATAGAAAAATTTGGCCTTTGTGATATGGTCCCTACACCATCACCAAAAAAGTTGGAGAAAATGATTTTGAGTTGGACCTACCAACCTACCTTGGTCTGCATCCAATATCCAATGCAGAGCTCCTTGAACCATATCATTAACCTCTAGTGGACACTTCAGTCATAGAAGAACAACTTGAAATTGATGAGCTTGATCCACAGAGTTTTGCTCCAGTGGAGGATTAGATTGCGGACACCTAGATGAAGACAACAAGGGGATGCTCTATTCCACTTTATCGAGTGGTCAAAAGGGGCCAACTTAGCCACCAAGGTGAGTGGCTCATAGAGAATCAAATCAAGACACAACTACCACACCTGTTGAGAAACATTGACACAATTAGGACCATTAATTTTCAAGGAGGGAGGAATGATCTGGGAAGTTATTTAGGTGACAATTTAGGTGACAATTCCACCCCAATTGATGATGGAACTTCCAAGAGCCATAACTTTTGCATGGTAGCTCCAATTGACTCATCATTTGAACCATTAGAAAGATAAGAATGAGGAGAATGCCATGAGATGGCATGATCTTTTCTCATTGAAGTTTGAACCCCAAAAATCCAATGAAAGTACCCCAAATTTCAATTTTTTTAGTGCAGTCTAAAAATAGTAATTCTTCAAATTTTGTATTGTTTTAAAGCATTGAAGTCAAACCACTTAATCTCCCTCAAGATTGGTGACCTTCCACATTCTCCCCCTACTTTAAAAATAGGTATAAATGAAGATGTAACCCAAAATGGAAAATTAGACATCTCTTCCGAGAGATAAGCGTATAGTTGTATTGCGATCTTGAGTAATAATACTTCTCTTCTCAGAGAATTCATTGTTACTGTGTTAGTTCTGTGTTCTTTTAATATTTATCAACTAGAACTTATAAGTTTTGGATCAGTAGTATCAGAGTGGTTTGTCTTGAGAGTGTATGATCTTGAGGATGAGGTCAGGATATAAGAAGCTTGGGTGGAAAACAACAGAGCTTCCAAATTATCCACCTATTCACTCCAAATGACTTCAAATGGCAGATGACACTGAGACATCTGATCCTTTCAAGGAAATGGTGAATGAAGCCCTCTAATGGAAACAAGCATAGATGATGCAACAATTTTCCCATATTCTTCAATAACTCTTGATGGGAAATTTTAGCTCCTCAGTTGTACTTCTTGGCTCCTCATCCATGGAACATCCTTTTAGTGCCCCAACACCCTTCAAGGTTCAAGTGAATTTTGATATTCCTAAATTTGAAGGCAAAATAAATGCTGATGGAGTATAAAATTGGTTAGATCAATTGTCTTCCTACTTATCTATAAACAAATTCACTGATGGATAGAAGATTACTTTTGATATTTTGAAAGCATCATTGCCTATGAAAAATTGGTGGGAAGTGTACAAAAAGAGGTTTAATATAGATGACATTGGCCTTGAGGTGGAACCTACCTGGGATGAATTTGTGGAAGTGGTGAAAGAAGAATACTATCCCATTAGAGCATATGATGATCTGTACATACATTGGCAACAAATTTACCAAGGTAAGGACCAATGTATTCAAGATTACAAAGATATTTTTCATTCTTTGTCTGCAAGATTGGGCATCCAAGAAAGTGAGAAACATAAGACTCTCAAATATCATGGTGGACTACAATGGTACATACAGGGGGAAATAGAACTCTTCAATTTGGAAACCCTCAGTGAGGCATACAAATTTGCAATGAAGATTGAGCAGAAGCATGGTAGAAATAATATAAAGAGTCAGCCCTTAAAATGGAAAAGTGACAAGGAAGGTCAAACACAAGGCCAAAATTGGAAGAGAAAAGAGTTTCAAGATAAGAAATCCCAGAAGGGGAAGGCTAGAAAATGGTGTGATTATCACAAAATTAGAACTCACTCCAAATAAGAATGTTGAGCCATCAAGTCACTACTTTTTGAGTCACAATACTCGACATCTACTACTCTGTCTCATACACAACCCACAGTCAAAGAGGATAAAGAATAAATTATAGACGTTGAGCCTGAAACCATCATCACTTCATCACAAACCCATGAGGAAAGGCTAGATGACAAGGAAATATTATTTCACTCCAAATTATGGGTAAAAGGTAATCCTGTAAATTTCATTCTTGGTAGTGGGAGTCAAAAGAATTTTAATCTCTGCTAAAGTTGTGAAAAGTTTTAATCTATCCATGAAGCCTCATCCAAATCCATATAGTATTGGATGGTTGAGTCTAGGGAGAGACCTTCGTGTCACCCATCAGTGTCTTCTTTCATATGCAATAAAACCTTTCCAAGATGAAGTCTTGTGTGATGTGGTCAATCTAGATGTTTGTGATGTACTCCTTGGTCAGCCATTCATGTATGAGCGACATGGCATCTATAAATCATGAACCTAAAGAATCACCCTCAATCTTGGAACATGGTGCTACAGGGTTTTAGAGGTACCACCTCCCACATCTGTCTTCCTCATCAGTGCTAAGTAATGTAATAAATCAGTGGAGAAGACAAAGCAATTTTTTCTCATTGTGGTCAAACCACAAAAATCCAAGAAGGTTGATGTTGCAGTCCTGACTACACAATCAACACAACAACAAAAGTAGATAGGATAAATCATAGGAGAATATAATGACTTATTCAAGTCACCCATAGGATTTCCACTGCATTGCTAGGTAAAACATTATATCAATTTGATCCCAGGGCCACCTTTGCCTAATAGTCCTGTGTATCATAGATCAGTTTTGGAGAATGATGAGATAAAAAGATAGATTCAAGAATTGATCCAAAAGGGTCACATCAGGCCAAGCTCTTCACCCTATGGTAGTCCAATTATCTTGGCACCAAAGAAAGATGGAACATGGAGGCTTTGCATTGACTACCGAGCCCTGAATAAAATCACTATGAAGAATCACTACCCTCTCCCAAAGATTGATGACCTGATGGACCAACTCTATGGTGTGAAGTTTTTCACCAAAATTGATCTCAAATCTAGCTATAACTAAATTCCCATCGATCCCACCGATGTCTGGAAGACTACATTCAAATCTAAGGAGGGGCTCTTTGAATGGTTGGTTATGCCTTTTGGCTTAACTAACGCACCTACAACCTTCATGAAGATGATGGATGACATCTTAAATCCCTTCACCAACCAATTTGTGGTTGTTTACCTAGATGACATCCTCATCTATAGCAAAACATGGGAGGAACATTTGCAACATGTTTGTAAGGTGCTTCAAACTCTTTAGGAGCTCAAGTTGTATGCAAATATTGACATATGCACATTTAGGATAACAATAATTTAGTACCTTGGGTATGTTGTGAATGAGGAAGTGGTTCATGTTGATTCAAAAAATATTTGGGTTATTAGAGAATGGCCCACACCAAGGACCCTTATAGAACTTTATAGCTCTTGGGTCTTGTAAATTTCTATTGCAAGTTTGTTCTTGTATTTTCACATGTTGCTTGGTCACTAACCCACGTGACTAAAGGAGGAGCTAAAGATACATTTAAGTGGGGTGAAATACAACAAAGGGAATTTGAGAATTTGAAGAATAGACTTTGCTCAGCCCCTATTCTTGCCTTTCCATATTTGCATCAACCTTTTGAGTTGATGACAGATGCATCTAAATATGCCATGGGAGCTGTCATCATGCAACATGTCCATCTTATTGTATATCACAGTGAAACTTTCACTGATATAGTTAAGAAATATCTGACATATGATAAGGAGCTCTATGCCATTGTGCAAGCCTACAAATAATGAAAACACTACATCTTTGGAAAAGAGAAGGTCATCCACACTGACCACAGACCATTGGAATTCATCCAGACACAAAGCAAAATATGAAAAGAGAGGCACAAAAAGTGGGACACATATATTTAACAATTCCATATAATAATCAAACACAAAAAGAGGATCTCAAATACAATGATAGATTGTTTGAGTCATCCACCAATTACTGCACTCATAATAGTTCTTGACTTGTGCAGACTTGAGACTGCCAGTTGGGGTGCTCTGTATGAAGCAGATCCTACCTTTGTTGATACATATTAGGTGCTTGAAAAAGGTAAACATGTTTATGATTTCTATTTGCAATATAATGTCCTCTGTCATATGGGGCACATCTGTGTTCTAGCTATAGAGAAAAAGATGATATGGGAAGCACCTTTCAGTAGTATAGTTGGACACTTTGGTATAGAGAAGATATTGGTAGTTCTTCAAAAACACATCTACTGGCCTCATATGTGAAAGGATGTGGAAAGATATCTCAAATTTTTCACCCCATGTGCAATAGCCAAACTAACAAATAAGAAGCAAGGATTGTACATGCCATTGCCAGAACCAACCAAGCCTTGGGAATCTATCTCAATGGATTTTTTCTTAGGTTTTCTCACTTCAAAACATGGTAAGGACTGTATTTTTGTGGTAGTTGATCATTTTTCAAAAATGGCTATCATGATTGCTTGTAAGAAAAATATATCTCCTGATGAAACTGTTCAACTATATTTTAGTCATGTATGGCTCCATTTTGGTCTCCCCATGTCCATTGTCTTAGATCAAGATAGAAGGTTCCTGAGCATCTTCTGGTCCACTCTATGGAAGATGATGGATACCAAGCTAATGAAGTCCACAACCTTTCATCCATAGACTGATGGTCAGACAGAGGTGGTGAACCACTTGATTGTTCACATGATTCGTATGTATCATTCCAAACATCCATGTACATGGGATGAGGGGCTTCTTTTCATACAACATGGATACAATCGGGCCCTACATAGCTCGACCATGCATGGTCCATTCCAAGTATGCTTTGGGTTCCAACCCATGGCACCAATTGATATATCTATTCCATTATCCACCATGGAATACACACCTCATGGAAGATCTGAGGCAGCAAAAGCAACAAATTTTATTAAAAAAATGCAACACCTCCAACAACAAGTTCATGACATCCTGGAGAAGATGAATCAGAAGTATAAGCAACGCCATGTCAAACATAGGATTACACACCATTTTGTTATGGATGATAAGGTTTGGTTGTGGATTTAGAAGGAATGACTTACAGGACCACACAAAAAAAATTGGCCTCTACAATATGGTCCCTACACCATCACCAAAAAAGTTGGAGAAAATGCTTTTGAGTTAAACCTACTAGCCTACCTTAGTCTGCATCCAATATTCAATGTGGAGCTCTTGAAACCATATCATACACCTATATTGGACACTTCAGTCATATCAGAACAACTCAACATTGATGATCTTGATCCATAGAGTTTTTATCTAGTGGAGGAGGATCAGATTGTGGACACTTGGATGAAGACAACAAGGGGACGCTCTATTCCACTTTATCGAGTGGTCAAAAGGGGCCAGCTTAGCCACCAAGGTGAGTGGCTCATAGAGAATCAAATCAAGACACAACTGCCACACCTGATGAGTAACATTGATGCAATTGGGACCATTGATTTTCAAGGAGGGAGGAATGATCCAGGCAGTAATTTAGGCAAAAATTTGGGTGACAGTTCCACCCTAATTGATATGGAACTTCTGAGAGCCATAACTTTTGCATTGTAGCTCTAATTGACTCACCGTTTAAACTGTTAGAAAGATAAGAATGAGGATAAATCCATGAGATGACATGAGCTTTGCTCAGTGAAGTTTGACCCCCAAAAACCAAATGAAAGTGCCCCAAATTTCAATTTTAGTAGTGCAGTCTAAAAATAGTAATTCCTCAAATTATGTATTGTTTTAAAGCATGGAAGTTGAACCACTTAATATCCCTCGATATTGGTGACATTACAAATCCTCCCCCTTATTAAAAATAGGTATAAATGAAGATGTAACCCAAAATGGAAAATTAGACATCTCTTCACAGAGATAAGCATATAGTTGTATTGCGATATTGAGTAATAATACATCTCTTCTCAGAGAATTCATTATTACTATGTTATTTTTGTGTTCTTGAAATATTTATCAACCAAAACTTTTGAGTTTTAGATCAAGTGTTGAGGTAATTATCACTCTGTAGGAAAAACTATTCTCATTGGTCTCACCTCATAGGCTCCTCTTACCCAATTTAGTAGATGGGTATCTGAATCACCGCTCACTAAAGACATAAATTCCTAATTTAGAATAAATTCTTGAATTGGTTTGATATAATCCATGTCTGTCATACCCACTTGATATATCAAATCTAATTTAAAAATTGTTGGAGATCATACATATGGAGACTTGCACTCCTTATATGTAATTGTGTAACTTTTTATTTTGTTATCATAGGTCTAGATGAAAGTTACTCTAATTATTAAAATGGTAAAAATGGTTCTATCTTTGGGTGGAAAAATTTAAACTCTGTAGCTTGTAATGTGTTATGTTTAGGCTCTGTGTCAACTTTAAATTAGTTGATTTTCCCATAGTCGTAGGATGAGTCAGGTTCTTTAGGGATGATATAAGGCTTGCTTTTAGCTTTATTTAGAGGTATGTGTAGACATTCTAATTTCATTAATTTTGTGTCAAAATTGTAGTAAAAATGAATTTTTACAAAAATACATGAATTTAACTAGAAATCATCAATTGCTCTAAATTATCAATATAATTATTGATTTAATCTAAAATCACAATGACACATCCCTAATTGGGGTAATGCATTATAACACAACATCAAAATTATCAATAATGTCTCAAATCAAGTCGACACTTTATAAATGTTACCACATGATAAATGGAATGTTTGATTGATAAATAACATGGAAAATCATATTAATTCCCATGGTTAATTAAGCCTTGTTAATTAGGCATAATTCTCCTCTAGTGAAAAAATCCATTGCTTTTTATAATTTCCTATTTTATAAAATATAAAATTGAATTATTGCCTCACCAAATATGACATCATCAAGGAAAGTGTGAAAGTAAAAGGTATGACATTATCTTACACACTCAAAATGTTCTTACATACCTCTTACACATTGAAATATCTTCATAATTTGAAATTCTTACATAATTCATGCTTCCATTAATGGAGTTTCTTACAAATTTACCCTCCAACATTTATGAGGATGAGGATTGATCCTCAACCATTAATCTTTGTCTTGGATTAATGGCTCACATTTGATAGGCAAATATATAAATTGAGGAGGCCTCCATCTTATTAAAAAAAAAAATTATGCTAGACTTACTCTATCAAAAATCTAAGAAAAGCCTATTCAATTTCTTGAATTGCTCAATTAAATCACATATAACACAAGGGGAGATCTTACTGGAATAGATCCATGACATTGATAAAGACCTCAAGCTCTATATCTGGGATAATAAAAATTATATTCCTATAAGAGAGAGACATCTAAATGAGAAGGTATAATTGTGTTATTTTTATTCTATTATGCTTTTTTATGTTCTTTCTTGACCTTGCCCAATATAAGGACATGCACTTGGCTTTTAGGTTGTATGTGTTTCATTTTCATTTCATACTAACAAGAAACTAACTCCCTCATAATAATATGATTAAATATAGCATGTTTAGTGGGACCAACACCCCAAAACCTCATTTGAAGCATCATAGCATTCCTTTAATTAATTAATTAGCTCATAATTGATCTCAATTTCTCTTACGTTTATTCTCATTTTATCAAATTTATGTTCCCAGTTTAGTGGTGAAAACACTCTACTAATCGATGAGATTGTTCCTTGTAAATGGAGATAATCAACCTAGTAATAAAATATCACTTTCTCTGTGTTTTTTTTCTTATGTGCTTTCTAGGTAAATGAAAATTTTGACCTAAAACTTAATGGGATCAACTTAAAAATTGGTGGAAACACACTACAAAATGGTGTATTTTCTCTCGAGTTTCACTTAGACTATGTTTTATATAAACAACATAATCTCTATTCAAAATAGTGTAATCACTATGAAAAATGGTAGAATCTCTATTCAAAATAATGTAATTGTTATTCAAAATTATGAAATAAATTTGGTAACAATAGAATCACCATTCATAATGGTGAAATCACCATGTAGTGTTTTTTACTTGTACTACCTACCTTCTAGAGGCTATAACTTTTGACTCGGGTGTCTTTTTGGCCTCCCATTTACAAAAAAATAAAGATAATGAAAAAAATCACATATCTATCAAAAACAAGAGTAGTGGTGAGATCACCCTACATAGTGTTAGAATTGAAAAATGTAGTAGCATAATCGCTATTAGTAGTGGTGATATCATGATTTTATGCTTTTTGTTTGTTAGTTTTTTATAATAGCAGGAAGGCTCTATGTAATAGTAGAATTGATAACCATAACAATGATATTGTAATACTAATTGGTGAAATCATCAATTTTTTTTGTTCTCTATCTTTAGATTAATGAGATTACTTTGTTAAATGGTGGGATTACTTTTCTAAATGATGGGATCACTCTGTGTCAATTTACTGAGGCTTAAACAAACATCATTTCAACTTTCTCTTGCTATTAAAAGACCACACCCCAAACACTAATATATTTTCTACAAGTTAGGATTGTTAAATAAGTTTTTATTTCCAACACAAGTAGATTTTACAAACACATCTCATTTTGATGCATAAAATGAACCAACATTTGAATTTGATTTTCTTAAAGTATTTATGTTTTCATTGTTTGAGTGTTTGTGTTGTTTATTTTTTTGTGGGTGGATTATCATGTGTATGCTCTCCCCTTTCCCACTTATAGAACCATTAGGGATCAAAATTACATAGGTTACTATTACCTTTTCTTGAAGCAAAACTAAACTATGCTCTCCTTTTGCCCAGTTATAGGATCTTAAGGATAAAAACTGGTGATTTTTTTGGGCTGCACAAGGTGAACTTCATCAAAATTTGTGAGTATGTAGTGTGTGGAGACTGGGATTTCATTAAAAAAATTATGTACCAAATACATAGTCCATTAGGGGATATAAATTGAGGGCAATTGTCACTAAAGCATAGTGAAATTCCTTATAAAGGGTTTCATGAAAGTAAGGTGTTTATAACTGATGCTAAGCTATAAGATATCACCCTTAAAGTTTAATTTTTTGGTGGCACTTCACAAATATATCATGGCTAAGGTGGTTGTGAAGGGGCTAAACCATCCTAAAAATTTCTTGTTATTTATTCTTCCTTGATGGAATTTGAACCCTGTGTACCATAAGGTATTGTTGACGAAATTTGACCTTGTAGGTCAAATTGGGACCCCTATATGTAAAAAATTGATTTTTAGGTGTTTTGGGGTCTAATATATTATTTATAAAGGTGTATTATAGGTTAATTTATGTCATTTAATGTTATATTGGCCTTGGTCCTTAGTCTTTTTTATTTTTTTAGTCCTAGGAGTCATTTTGAAGTTAAAAAAGGGGCATTTAATGACTTGTACAAATTTATTTGGAAGTATGAGGGTTAAAAAAGGTGATTTCACATTAAATGTGTCCTCATATGTCTTAATAAACTATTGGTAACTGAAAGTGGCAAGTTTTTTAGAAGAAAGGGTAGCTTTCTTGTGAAAATAGAAGAGTTTAACACTTGTATGGCCCATGGTGAAGTGTGCCACATGAAATAAGATCATGGAATGTCCCTTAAGATTTAAAAATCTCAAATACACATTTTAAATTCTTTTAAATTGGTATTTTTGAGCTAAAATCATTATACTCCTTTTTCACCCTTCTTAACAAGCAAAAGTAGTCTTTAGGTTTATACTTGGTACAGTTAGTTGGAGCACTTTCAGGTCAAACAACTTGGGGAGGTTAAATTAAAATAAAATAAATTCTATTACATAAAAATATTTTTATTAATGGTAGCTTGTGATTTATGAACCATCCTCATGAAGTTGATTGTGCTTTTATACTTGTTATTTCGTGCACTCTATAGGTTTTACTCCATTTTGGGCAATTCTATACAAACCAATTATTTAGGTTGGTTATAGATGATGTTTTCCTCCTATTAAAATTATTACCATTCTTATTTTCATGTTTCAATATGTTTGGATAGGTCAAGTATGTCAAATTTGTAAGAAGATACACCTTTTTAAGTTGCAGATAATTTTCACCATTTTTGGGAACTTCATGCTTGTTCATGATTTCATAGGATTGTGATAGGAAATTTCACATGTTTTAAATATGATATGGATTCCATTTAATTTTCAAACTTCATTCTTCAAGGTAATTTCCATGAGTTTACAGTCATATGCAATTACCAGTTAGGCAACCATTAATGAATAGGTACAAGTTTTTGCAAGAAAGAGTTCACATTGAAAATAAGTTATTGAAAATTGTTTCAGGTGCTTATTTATGTGGATACATTATTTTGATTAATGTACATAATATTAGTAACCTTTGAAGGCTAAATACTATGCCCATCACATCAATCCTGCTCATTGCCTGCAAGCAATTTGACATACACCTATAGGTGGTACCTCACGAGGGTTAATCATGTTGTAAGGGTGTAGCTAAGTTGAAAAATATATTTATTTATTAAAGAATAAAAATTTTATACTTTTTAAAATGACTAAGTTTCATTTTGACTCATACACCTTGTAGACTATCTAAGTTTGCATTTACTACCTGTATATGGAATATGTATCTACATGAGTATCACAGAACCTTGAGAATTATTGTATAGAGATTTGACACATGAAAATAACTTTATTTTGGATTATATTATGTGAATTGACCATATAATACCTATATAGGGTGTCAAAATTACAAAATAAGGTATGAATCATGTTGAAGGGATCAAGGACTAAATTCTAGGATCAAATCACTTAAATATAGAAATAAAAGTCCAGGGGCTTTTTGTGGACCTATTAAAACATGTTTGAAAGTAGTTATAAATCATAAAAATAGGTGAGTTTGATATATTATATCATGGAGAATACTTGTGACAATAATGGAGGTTATAAGGATAGTGGAAGGTGGAAATTGAAGGCCTTAAAGTTGCCTCTAAAAACACTAAATTATTACATTCATCTCTACAGGTTTAGAGGTGTGAATGACAATTGACATCTTGAAGAGAAAAAATGAATTACTCATGAATAGGATGATTAAATTTATGTAATGGTATAAAAAATGGCATGAGAATAATCATCATGATGTTGGTATAGTATTTCAGGCCTCTTGGACACCTACAAGTGTCCCTTCCTAGGGAAAATATCCACCGATAACAAAACAGGTAGGTAGTGACCCAAACTTGATGTCTTGGAAGTGTTTTAGATAATAAAATCTAAATTTATGAATTATTATATAATTAATACCCAAATTATATAATTATATTCTCTCCATACCATGTCCAAGCTAAATTACATCTCATGCACACCTATAGGTCCTGATAATTCAACACAGTTAGCTATAAGTGATTGTATGCTGACAATGACTTAATTGAGGGATATCCTAATTATTTGAAATATATTTATATATAATAAGAGAATTAAATATCCTTGGGATTTATTTTAGTGGTTAAATAAGATCCAATATGAATGTAATTATCCCTAAGGAGGTAATTTGCACCTACAGGCAGGGTGCACATAGTCTTGACTGGTTAGGGTATTGGAAGAAGTATGGAGGGAGTTTAAGTGTTAAAGTGACATATAACACACTAATAATTACCATTAATGTATATATATTCTATTTATGGTGAAATAAAATCAGATAGAAGACCCTTTCAAATGTAATAGATAGTCCTGATGAAAATCTTGCATACACAATACTCTTTTGGCATGGTCTGTTTTGGGTTTTAGAGCCTTTTGAGGGTAAAATGATCTAAAAAAGGGATTTATTTTTGTGTATATAATATATACCAATTTTATAATTTTTTACAACTTTAAATTATTATCTGGGAAAATATGGTAATTATCCTCTATTTTGTCTCAGATAGAGGGTACTTTCCCCATACATAAACCTTGGTAGTTTTGGAGAAGGACGGTAAATATATGGATAAGGAGATGGTTGTAAAATTTAAGACAGATTTATAATATATATAACACATGTGAAGACATATAAAACCAAGAAAGAGGGGGTGAATCTTAACAGGGTGTCCTAGACCATCAGGTTTGCAAGCAAAGCCTAGTAGGTAGAATTAAGGCCTAGAAGCCAAATGGAGAACCAATTTCATTTATAGTATGGAGTGATCATTATAAAATATATATGCATGTTTATTTGGTCACTATATATATATATATATATATATATATATATATATATATATATATATATATATATATATATATATATTAGATATTATTATGCAAGGATAACCATCAAAAGGTCATTTTTATCTCTAAGGTGCAGTCAAGCCTATTAGGCATGGTGAAGCCTATATTCTAAATGAGAGACCATTTTCACTTATAACATGAAATATGATTCCTAACCCATTGTATAATTATTATAGTGTCATTAGAGGTATGTAAACACTTTAAAATTGCAAAAAAACCACAAGGAGAGTTAATTTTGGTTTGGGACCAACATTAGACCTATTGAAATGAGGAATCAAGCTTGATAAGATAGTTTTGGATGGTCACATCTCCCTTGAAGTTGTGAATGGGAATATAAAAAGTTTACGTATGTTGATGAAGGTATTTAACTTTGATTTTTTGGAATTATTTTGAGATTCAAATGTTATGTCTTTATGAACAATGCTTCAAAGTGAAAATAGGCCTAAAACCCTTATTAGTGACCTGATTGGGAGGATGAATTTAGAAACCTACTCTAAGGGATCTGTTTGATCAAGATGATGATTGGATATTTCATAATAATCTCTTAGGATCCTCCCCATCCTATTGGATTATATCAAATTTTATGGATGGGGTGAAAAATAGGGTTTCTTCTAACTATTTTATGCATTGTGAAAATTGTAGGAGGTTACAAGAGATGAAACAAAATTTAGGAGGAATATTGAGAATTTTTATAACTCCCCATGTTAATTTCATGTATTATAAAAATTCATAAGTGCATAAATAGGAGCTCTCATCTCAGCCAGTCAAAATTGGCATAGTGATCAAGCTAGTGAGAAGGGTGGAAAACTTCAAGTAAGCTAATTTTAAGGTGTGAATGATGCCTCTAAGTCTATGGAGGGTATTTATAGGTGTCATCCACTCCCTTAAATGTATTTTAATGGGAAACTAATGAATTTTTGGAGGATAAGTATTTAGGGTGCATGAAGGAGGAAGTTTTTGGACTACAGATGATGATGGCTCATTCCCAAATGATTCCAAATGAATAGTACTACAAATAATGAATGAAGAGGAATGTATGATAGCCTTTACATTTATTCCAATAATTATACCTATCTCTAATCAGTTTTGGGATGTTAAAACAGGTCCAAATCATAAAGGTAGTTTTTTGAGCCATAATGAGGAGTTTCATGCCACTTTCCATGAGTTTTATGACTTGGATGGATACTTATGCTTCTTGACCTTGCATGGTTCATCTCACATCATTTTTTACTGAAAAATTAATTGATTTTATTAGATTTAAAAGTGTCCTTATAAACCTTTGACTTCTCTCTTCTCCTCTCTCTCTCAAGTTCTATAAAAACTAGCCATTTTGGCCATTGTAACTTATGCTCCACCTAACTATGGTGAAGCCCTGCTCATTTGCATGCCATTTGATCAATAATAATACTAATTTTTTACCTCTTCATGACTATTAATATTGTATTCTAATTGAATTTTGGATCTTTCTTAGTGAAGACTATGGATTCCTTAGAATATTGTCTCATTATTTCATCCTATTTGTAATTGGAAAGTTTCTTCTTGTAGGGCATGTGAAGTGTTATAATAAATGTCAAGGATTGAGTGAGTTAGTATATTCACTAGTTCCATTCAAGGCATCTTGTCTAGTCCTCCTATATTTACATATTCATCCCTAACCTCATAATGTAACATTGATGTGAGAAGATGCAGATTAAAGGAATGTATGTTTGGTTAGTCCTTTGTTTTCATATGTAACATACCACTACTTGGAAGTAATCATATTATTTGGTGTATCAAATCTCTTAGAATATTTTTATTTTATTTATCTCTCTCCCTTTCCCCCCCCAAAGTTTAGGTGTAGTTGTAATCGAAAGTGATACATCAAGGGAGCTAGCCCTATCTAGAGATTCACCTCATTCTTAGGTTACCCACAATCCATGAGGTGTTTTAGTTGTGCCAATTAGATTATGAGAGATTATTAATCTCCTCAAAGGGTGAAAATACAAGTGAAAATAGTTTTTGGCATGCTCGGTGGGACTCCTAATCCAAGAGGTTGAAATATTTTTGGTGTTATCTTTCAATAATCAGCCTTTGGAGGCATCTATCAAAGCATCAATGGTGAATATAAAGATAAATTAGTTGGTCAAGCATCCCAAGTTTAATTTTTAAGATTGTTATTAATATATTCCTTTGTGTTATTTATTTCAATGAAGTTTCATAGATGACCTTGGTTTTGAGTTTTGGTTTACACAAGTTGGTGAGACATTACAAGCTTGTGACATTCCCTATTAATAAGAGCAAGTTATTAATTAGCCCTATCATGAAGTGTATCATCCCATTCATGAAATATATTAGCTAATTAATAAACTATATTAGTCATATAGCCAAAATTCTCAATATCTTGCTTCTCCTAGTCAACCTAGCCACTTCTCAAGTCAATCTATTTCTACCTTCAAGCAAACACTTTTAGGATATGATAAGTACATGTTAGATCTTGACACACAAAGGGGACATGGTCTATAGTTTCCTAGTCATATTATCCATAAGATGATAGATGCATTAGAGTTGGTCAAAAGAGAATAGGAACCTATTGAGATATCCAAGTGGCAAAGGCTTAGAAGAGAGGTGCTAGATGTGATTGGCCTAGTTTCATCCTTAGAGGATAGGGTAATAATTTAAGAAAGGAAGCCTCATAAAATATATTAGACTTTATTTAAACTTCCACAAGGTTTATTTCAATCATATTTAACCCCTACTCATGAGCCCAATCAAGCATATCAAAGTCACCCTTTTATTAATTAGTTGGAAGAGAGAGTTGAAAGGAGAAACCTTATGTTTAAAACTAATCTTGATAGGCATATTGATTTGGATAATATTAATATGAAAAAGTACATGTTAGAAACAAAAATAAGTGGTTTTCAAGTCCTCATTTACCTCTCACATTACATCCCCATCTCAAGGAGTAACCCCTAGATATGAAATTCCAAGTTGGAGATAAGGTGGAGAGTCCAAGCCTAAGGAGATCCCAAGTTCTTTGAACACTTCATCCACTCCTCAAAATACATCACCACCTCAATAAAATACTTATAATACTAATATCCTAACATATATTAAGATAGTGGATTCATGGGGAAAGAAAGAGGATAGAATCATTGATAAGGAGTGTGAAGTTGAGAATGAAGTTGATCCTTTGCAAGACCCTCCCACCCTTCCTTAAGAAGAGACATATTGTCCTCCATATGGGCCCTCTTGTACTCCTTAGCCTCATGAATATTATTATAAACTTCAAGAAAGACTTTTCCAAGAGAAAATATCCAAGCAAATTGAAGAGTTAGAGTCAAAGATGAGATTTATAAGTCAAGGTGTGATGGAAGGTTTAGAGCCCAAAGAAGATCCTATGCCAAAACACACCCATCTGACCTCCCTCAAAAGAGTGCTCAATTTGGAATAAATTTAATGAAGTTATTTTGAAGTGGAAAGAATATAACCAAGTTTTTTTATCCCAAGGTATACCTACCCTTCCTCAATAACTCCCAAAAGAATCCCCTCCAATGCATTTTCAATCTGATTTTGAGCCCTATGTTCCACCTCCACCAACTAGTTCCTCTTGTCCTCATCCCATCACCCTTTTCCTTGATGGACCTATGGTATTGGAACCTAAAGAAGAGTAGTTGGTTGAGGAAAACTCAGAACTATTACTTGAATAAATTTTGACTCCTTGGAAACCTCATTGGGATAGGTCATCGAATTTCAAGATGCCTAGTCTTGGCATCACCAAAAAGGAGAAGGAGATGGAAGATATTTCAGCTCTTGAGAAGAAATATCAGATCATGATAGCTAAGATACAACTTGAGATCCCTCAATAGGTGCTAAGTGTTTAAGAAGAGGTGATCCCTTGTGTTGTTTCTTCTTGTTTGGTTGATAATGAAGAATGCCTTCCTTGTGTTGAAGAGGAAATCTTGGATGAAGTCCTTTTGGATTCTAAGGAAAAAGATGAAGGAGATTATATTTTTGTTCCCCTTTATGATGTTGATCAAATAGGATATGAGGGATTGTGTTAGTAGTTTGAAAACATTTGCAATGAGTTTATGTCTCTCAAGGGGTCTACTATTTCATTGGAGATGATTACAACTGATGATGAGCAAGATGACATTGTCCAACATGTCATACATGATCAAGATGACATTGTCTAGCATGTCATAGAAGAGAAAGAGAAAATTTCATTTCAACCATTGGAGGTCAAGACAAGTTTCTATTTGCCTCAACCTTCTAAGTAACAAGAAACCATTCCTCTTGAAGTCATGCCTACAAAGAAGATGAAAGTTGATCATGAAATGGAGAGTGGGAATCAATATGAAGTATGTGTACAAGGACAAGAGGAATAATTTTACATTAGAGACCTATTTTAAAATGGTCCACTTGAGATCATGACAAGTGCGGTGTTAATAAGTAGGTCTAATCTATTAACTATTCAATCTAAAGAACAACATTCTTGGCACCATGATTTATTTCATGAATAAAATGATGAAAGAAACTTTATTTTTGACCTTGGAGGTATGCTTAGTTGTTATTTGTATATAGTTGCTTGCTTCCTATTTTTCCTAAGTGCTTTGAGCACATGTGTGTGTCTTGTTAGCATTTTTTTTTTGGTGTGTGTCTTTATTTTATGTGGCTGAGGTAGTCAAGTGGTCTTGTCCTGATCAAAGCTTGTGTTCAAAGGTCTCCTTATTTTTTTTTAGATTTTATATGACTCTCTAAGCCAAATGGATTGATAAGACTATAGGTCTAGTTAGTATAACAGGCATACTACCCCTATGAGTCACTAATTTATTAACCAAATTTGACCCTATAGGTTAAATTGGGACCCCTATAGGTAAAAAATTGATTTTTTGGTGTTTAAGGGCCTAATATATTACATATAAATGTGTATTATAGGTTAATTGATGTCATTTAATATAATATTAGCCTTGGTCCTTAGCCTTTTTAATCTTTTTAGTCCTAAGAGTCATTTTGACGTTAAAAAGGGGAATTTAATGACTTTTATGGATTTTTTGAAAAGTGTGAGGGTTTAAAAAGGTGATGTAATGACCCATGTGTCCTAATATGTCTTAATCAACTATTTCTAACTAAAAATGGTAGGTTCTTCAGAAGAAAGGGTAGTTTTTTGGGAAAAGAGAAGCATTTGGCACTTGTACAGCCCATGGGGAAGTCTGAAACATGGAATAAGATCATGGAATGTCCCTTCAGTTTATTAAATCTAAAATACATATTTTAAATGCTTTGGAAGTGCTATTTTTGAGCTAAAGCTATTTTGCTCCTTTTTCACCCTTCTTGGAAAGCAAAAGCAGTCCTTAGGTTTGTACTTGGTATGGTTAGTTGTATAAATTTCAGGTCAAACACCTTAGGGAGGTGAAAATAAACTTATATATATTCATTTTCATAATATTATTTTGAGGAATGGTGGCCTATGCTTTATGAACCATCCTCATGAAGTTGACTATGTGTTTCTGTGCTTGTTGTTTCATGCACCCTATAGGTTTTGCTCCATTTTGGACAAGTTCATACAAACCAATTGATTAGGTTGGTTATATATTATTTTGACATCCTACTAAAATTATTCTCATTCTTATTTTCATATGTTAAGGTGTTTGGATAGTTCAAGTACATCAAAGTTGCAAGAAGATACACTTTTTTGAGTTGCAGGCAGTTTTCACCATTTAGAACTTCATGCTTGTTCATGGTTTTAGAGGGTTTTGATAGGAAATTTCACATGTTTTAAATGTGATATGGATTCTCTTTATTTTTAAAACTTCTTTATTCAAGGTAGTTTCCATGAGTTTGTAGTCATATGCAACTTACCAGTCAAGCAACCATTAATGAACAAGTAGAGGTGTTTGAAACAAAGATTTCACATTGAAAATAAGTTATTAAAACTTGTTTCAGGTGATTATTGATGTGTATAATGTATTTTTATGAATTTACATAAGCTCATAACCCTTTGAAGGCCAAATATTATGCCCATCACACCAATCCTGCTCACTACCTACAAGTAATTTGACATACACCTATAGGTGGTACCTCATGAGGGTCAATCATGTTGTAAGGGTGTAGATGAGTTGAAAAATATATGTTTTTATGAAATAATCAAATTTTAAACCTTTTAAAAATTACCAAATTCCATTGGAACTCATACATCTTTTAGACTGTCTAAGTTTGCATTTACTACTTGTATATGGAATATGTATCTATAGGTGTATCACAGAAACTTGAGAATTATTTTTTAGAGATTTGACACATGGAAGTAACTTTATTTTAGATTATATTATGTGAATTTACCATATTATACCTATATAGGATGTAAAAAGGAAAAAATAAGGTATGAATCATGTTGAATGGAATAAGGACTGAATTCTGGGATCAAATCCCTTAGATGAAGAAGAAGAGGTCTAAGGGCTTTTTGTGAACCTATTACAACATGTTTTAAAGAATTAATAAATGATATAAATAGTTTATTTTTATATATTATATCATTGATATGACTTGTGTAAATAATTGAGGTTAGAAGGAGAGTGGAAGGTGGAAATTGAAGGCCTCAAAGTTGCATCTAAAAACATTGAATTCCTACACTCATCTCTCTAAGTTTAGAGGTGTGAATGATAATTAACATCTTGAAGAAAAAAATGAATTAAATCATGAATAGGATGATTCCATTTATGTAATGGTATAAAAAATTTCATGAGGATCATCATCATGATGTTGTTATAGTATTTTAGGCCTCTTGGACACCTATAGGTGTCCCTTCCTCAGGAAAATATCCACCTACAACAAAACAAGTAGGCAGTGATACAAAATTGATGTATTGGAAGTGTTTTAGATCATAAAAGATAAATTTAAGAATTATTATATAATTTATACCCCAACTTTTTAAGGATACTCTTTACATACCATATCCGAGCTAAATTGCATCTCATGCACACCTATAGGTCTTAATGAATTCAACACAGTCAACTATAAGTGATTGTATGTTGAAAATGACTTAATTGAGGGATATTATAAGTATTTTACATATAAATTATATATAATAGGATAATAAAATATCCTTTTTATGTCTTTTATTGGATAAACAAGATCCCATATAAATGTAAGTAGCACCAAGGAGGTAATTTACACCCACAAGCAAGGTGCATGTAGTCTTGACTAGTTAGGGTATTGGAAGAAGTATGGAGGGAGTTTAAGTGTTAAAGGGACATATAAAAAAATAATAATTACCATGAAGGTATATATAATATATTAATTATGAAATAAAATTATAGATAATACCCTTTCAAATGCAATACACAATCCAAATGAAAATCCTACATACAAAATACTCTTTTGGCATGGTCTGTTTTGGGTTTTAGAGCCTTTTGAGGGTAAAATGACCTGACCAAGGGATGTATTTTTGTTTATATAATATATAAAACTTTTATAATAATTTAAAACTTTAAATTAGTTTGGAAAAATATGGGAATTACCCTCTATTTTGTCTCAGATAGATGATACTTTCCCCATACACAAACCCTGGTAGTTTTGGAGAAGGATGGTAAATGGATGGATAAGGAGACGTTTAGACCATTAAGGAAGTATTTATAAGATATATAAAACCTATAAAAACTTAAAAAACTAATCAATAGGGGTTGAATCTTAACAGGGTGTCCTAGACCATCAGGTTTGTAAGCAGGCCTAGTAGGCAAAATTAAGGCCTAAAGGCCAAATGGAGAACCACTTTCATTTATAGTATGGAGTGATGATTATAACCTATAAATTAATTTTTATGGGTTATATATATATATATATTGAGATATTATGATGCAATGATAACCATTTACAGGTCATTTTGAGATCTAAGGTACAATCAAGCCTATTAGGCATGGCGAAGCCTAGATTCTAAATGAGAGGCCATTTGCACTTATAACATGAGATATGATTCATATAATATTTTTGAATTATTATATGGTAATTAAAGGTATGTTAAATATTTAATATTTCATAAAAACTACAAAGAGAGTCAATTTTGGCTTGGGACCAACATTAGGCCTGTTGAAATGAGGAATCAAACTCGATAAGACAATTTTGGATGCTCACATCTCCCTTGAAGTTGTACATGGGATTATAAGGAGTTAAATGATGTTTATGAATGTATTTAAATTTTGTTTCATCTAATTATTTTGATATTCCAATGTAAGGTCTTTATGAATAATGCTTAAGAGTGAAAATAGGCCTAAAACCCTTGCAAACCCTTGTTAGTGACCTGATTGGGAAGACGAAGCTAGAAAGCTACTCTAAGGGACCAGTTTGATCAATATGATAATTGGAAATTTTAGAGGACTATATAAATATCCTCCCCATCCTATTGGATCATATGAAATTGTAAGGATGGGGTGAAAAACAAGATTTTTCTAACTATTATATGCATTATATAGGTTCTAGGAGGTTCCAAGAGATGAAACCAACTTTAGGAGGAATATTGAGACTTTTTATAACTACCCATTTTTATTTAATGCCTTATAAAAACTCTTAAATACCTCAACAAGAGCTCTCATCTTAGCTAGTCAAAACTAGCATAGTGACCAAGCTAGTGAGAAGGGTGGAAAACTTCAAGTGAGCTAATTTTAAGGTGTGCCTAATGAATATAAGGATATGAAGGGTCTTGATAGGTTTAATACACTCCATAACATGTATTTTCATGGTAAAATTATGCCTTTTTGGAGGCCAAGTGTACAAAGTGCATGAAGGAGGACTTTTTTGGACTGTAGATGATGATGGCTCATTCCTAGATGATTCCAGATGATCAAGCCTACAACCAATTCATGGAGAGGAATATTTGATATCCTTATCCTTCATTAAAATAATTATACCAATCCCTTATCATTTTCTAGATGTTCAAATAGGTCTAAATCATGAAGACTATTTTTTGAGCCAGAATGAGGAGTTTCATGCCACTTTTCATGAGTTTTATGACTTGGATGGACACTTGTGCTTCCTAAAATTTAATGGTTAATCCTATATAATTTTATCATTAAAAATTAACTTATTTTATCATCTTTAAAAATTTCCTTGTGACCCTTGGACTTCTCTCTTCTCTCTCTCTCAAGTTCCATAAGAACTAGCTATTTTGGCCATTGTAGCTTATGCTCCACCTGAGTATGGTGAAGCCCTGATCATTTGCATACCATTTGATCAATAAAAATAATAATTTTTTACCTCTTAATTATTGTTCATAGTGTTTTCTACATAAATTTTGGATTTTTCTTAGTGAATACTATGGATTCCTTAGCATGTTGTCTCATTATTTCATCCTATTTGCAGTTGGAAAACTTCTTATAGGACATGTGAAGTGTTCTAGGAAATATCAAGGATTGAGTGAGTTAGTCTATTCACTAGTACCATTCAAGGCCTCTTTTCTAGTCCTCCTAGCTTTTCACATTCATCCATAACTTTATAGTGTAACATTGATGTGAGAAGATGTAGATTGAAGGAGTGTATGTTTGGTTAGTCCTTTGTTTTCATGTGTGACATGCTACTCATTGGAAGTCAAATTTATATTTGGTGTATCACCTCCCTTAGCATAGTTTTATTTTATTTATCTCTCTCCCTTCCCCCCTGCCACCACCCCCCCCCCCCCCCCCCCCCCCCCGCCCACAAATT
The DNA here is from genome assembly GCA_037957365.1 of Torreya grandis. NCBI lineage: Eukaryota > Viridiplantae > Streptophyta > Pinopsida > Cupressales > Taxaceae > Torreya > Torreya grandis. The sequence continues at coordinate 812,613 of JARHVA010004348.1, read as the reverse complement.
TTAGGTGTAGTTACAATCCAAAGTGGTACATCAAGGGAGCTATCCCTATTTAGAGATTCACCTCATTTTTAGGCTACCCACAAGCCTAGAGGTGTTCAATTGTGCCACTTGGATGAGGAGATATCAAGCATCTCCTCAAAGGTTTCAAATCTAAGTGACAATAAGTATATTAGGGACCTTCTAAAAATCCTTATCAAAATTTTAGATTAAGATCTTTCAGCTGTAAATGATTTGTGGTGTCTGGTAAACTAACCTCTCCAAGATATCATGACATGTCGTTAGAAGTGAGGGTTAAAAGATTAACCCGTTCTCAATTTTTTTGAGGTAGATACATGGGTTACAGTCATTTTACACACATGTTTTAACACTAAGATAGGGCTTATATTTTATGTTTGTCATTGATTATTTGATACCATATACCCATTTTGTGTGTTATACCTTCACATTAAACACATAAAATTATCCTAAGTCCAAAAAATTTGTCACGTCCCTTTACATATTAACATGATAAGGAATTACACTACCCAAATTTTAAGTCATTTAATCATGTCCTATTATTATGTTGTCCAAATGAAAAAATACATTATCTGCATTGTATTTTTATGTTGTTAATTTTAAAATAAATCCAAATTAGGTCTCTTTTGAATTAAATTCAATTTGAAAACAATAATCCACATTAGGTCTATTTTGATGCCATTCCTACTCTAAATCAAATCTAAATCAGTCAACCTTCAAATTAGTCAAAAATTCCAATTCAAACATTTAAAGTCAAATCAATTCAAGTCAAAGTCAACTTTCAAAAGTTTAATCAAGTCCAATCAAGTCAAACAATTCCAAACCTTCCAAGTCAAACATACCTAGTATAATAAAATCAAGTCAAGTCAAACATTAAAATCAATTCAAATTTAAAATTCCAAGCATTCCAATTCCAATCCAAATATAAAGTCAAACATTGAAACAAAGTCAAATTAGGTCCAATTTGACCACATCAAAATCAAGTCCCAAAGTTAAACATTGAGACAAAGTCAAAATAGGTCTATTTTGACCAAGTCGCATCAATTCTAAATCAATTAAACATCCAAATTTAAACCAAATCTTGTCTTTTCATTCAATATACCATGCTTTTTGGTTGGGAATGATATAATCACAATGTCCATATTTTCTTTCAATCAAGTCAAATAAAATTAATACATTCAAAATCTAATTTTAGTTTAATTGAACATCAAATCAAATCAAAATAAAATTCAATCAAATAAAAATCAAATTCAAACAATTAAATTATATCATTACAATCAAATCAAATCAATCTACCCTACTTGGGGCCAATCAAATCAAATCAATATGCCTTACATGGGTAAGCTTACATCATATCACATTAAATCAAGTCAAATATCAACCTATCCTAAAAATTTCATCAATTCCTATGGCATGTAAAGTCGATCAAGATAGAACATGATTTTAAATGTACATGTTTGAAAACAAAGATGATATCTTTTCATGAATCTTAAAAATAGGTGCTCGAATTCCTATAGATCATGATCCTAAAAACCTAAGATCTATTGTAAATAGGCAAAGTTGAATCATTACACATAAAATAAAAACTATCATCTACTAGCTACAAGCTTGATCATGATCATATTAGCAAAGGGAAACCTATTTTGGCACCTTCATCCAACATTTGTCTACCCTTGAATTAGAAGAATCAGATCTAGAATCTAGTCCATTCACATCTAAATAGGGTTTGAAACTTCTCATTGAACCCTTAGAAGTAATATTTTACAAATTGGTCACAATAAACATGATTTTATATCTACGCACTGAGTATTTTAATGAAAGCAAACCAAAACCTAAGTGGTACCAAGAAGATGAATATTATGAGTATCACAAAATTCAATGCCATTCTCTTAATTGATGTGCTAGATTCAAGACTCATATCCAAGGATTGATTCACTGTGGAGACATCATAATATAATCAAATTTGTCTATGTCTGAGGATCATCGAACATGGATATGCTAAGATTTATTCCAAGATCATGATCAAACTCATCTACTTCCAAGTCAAGATCAAGATAGTCAAATCATCTTCAATTATTTGCTAAATCAGCCATCTTTGATGGGCCACCATTTGACCATCCTCTAATATTTGATTATCCTCACTTTGATGAGCCTCTCTTTGACCATTCACTAGTATTTAATGAACCCTCCTTAGATGATACCATATTTTAAGAACCCATCATTGGCCAATAGTCCATATTTCATCCATTGTAATACATCCCCCATTTTAATTAATCCTTTCATCCCAAATCCACCATTTCTAAGTGACAAGTGAAAAACGTAACTTGTAGATAACACAATCCAACAAGCCTTCCTTGTGGCCACATCTAATTCAAACTCCACATTAGCATCACAATTAGCATCATAATTAGTATCCACATCCAAATTCAAATCATAATAAATATCACAATCAGGTTCCATATTAAAACCAACATAAAAATCAATATTTAAATTAGCATCAACATCAAGATCATAATTAAGATCTTATGACATTGTCTACACGCTTTTGGTAGATCCATTTGAATACATTAGGGATCCATTCATAGTTTTTTGGGAAGTATCATTTGGAATCAAAATAATTTCTCCTAGTAGCCTCTACAAGGTTTGTGAAACCTTTAATCCTTTCAATAATATTACCCATAATTTTCACATCAACCATCTTATTCCTTATCTTGACATCCATTCACTCGCATTGGTATAGATAGAATCACACACCATTGGAATTCATACATAGTGACATATTATTTGTAGAATTTATTGGGATCCAAATCAACATTCAAAATAAACAATCAAAGTTCCCTAGTGAAACCTTGTTCAAGGTTCTAGTAGACAATCCAATTCAAAATCATGGAAATACAAAATCAAATTTACCTAGTGAAACCTTTTGTGAGGCACTAGAGGACACTAAAAATAAAAATCCTATAAATATAGAATAAAATATCCCTAATGAAACCTTTTTTGAGGTGCTAAGGGACAATCAAAATCAAAATTCAACATCCCTTAGTGAAACCTTGTTTGAAGCACTAAGGGATAATAAAAATTAAAACAATTAAGAAGACTCTATTTATGAAAACCTCTTGGGGGGACCAATAAATAACAAATTAGTTCTTAATTTCTTGATTAATACATCATTTAATTCAATATCAAAACAACCTATAATCTAAATATCATTCAAATTACATCAACTCATAGGCCTAAGGATCCAAAAAATATTGTGGCCCTATTGAGAGAATTTTCAAAGGCCTTTGACCACCCACTATCCAAATTCATGTCACAATTGGAACATCTAAATTAAAAAATGATGTGTGTGATTGTCAATTCTATTTTCCTTTGGTCCTCTAACAATTACACATCCCTTCATGATCACATCCTTCATCCAAATCTAGTATTCTCTTATCAAATTTGATATTTTATCCAAAGTTTATCCTAATTTACCCTCCATGGAAGCACTCTCTTTCATAGAGGCCACAAAGACACCTTATTTATAGGTTTTTAATAAGTAGAATCAATAACCAAATAATATTGTAATAACATTAGTGAAGTCCACATCAATATTAGGATCCTGACAAATAAGCTCTCCATAATAAGTATGAGATAGAGATAAAAATATGTCAACATTATTCATCTCATAATCCTCCATTGAGTTGATATGCTTAAAAAAAAATCAAAATGAAAAATGAAAAAAAAAGAGAAATAATTCATCCAGAGGTAAAAACCATGATTATGGTGCCTTGGGCAAGTAACATGATGAAAACCAAGTTTCTGGCATCATGTGTAAATAATCCATTATTTGTAAGTACTTGGACAATTGGGGGCAGCACCATATTCGTTATTATCCATTCCATTCAAACCATTTTGGCCATCAACATACTTATCATTGTCCATCTTCTTATCCATCCTAACATACACATCTATCTTCCCATCTTGACCTTGATAAGGAAGTCGAAGTAGTCTTGATCCTTGTTTTGGGAAACACCTTGGTATATAATTTGAAGGTAATTTAATGATTGGACACTTGATTCCTAGGTGACATAGTCCTTGGAGCTCCCTAATCTATTCTTCCTAGTCCCCCATCATTTCCTATGTCATCCATCATTATCCTAAATTTGTTACATCTATTATCATTTCCTATCTTGGTGATATAAAATGTTTTCCCTTTGCTATTATCCCTTTTATATACTTATCCAAAAAATTCAAAAACATTGTAAATTCCAAAAATCCTCAAAAAATAAAAAATTAGAAAATCCCAAAAGAGATATAAAGCCACAAAAGATTTTTATAGTTTTTTTTATCTTTTTCACTAGGGGATTTCCCTCTTAGTTTTTTTATAGGTTGATTTATTTAAGTATGATTTGGACAAACCCCCTTTGCATTTGAACATCTCACGAGTGGGAAGAATCTTATCTAGTCATGACTTATCCATAACATTCAATCACATTTTGATTATCCCACTCTTCTAGGTGTTTTCCTATGTCTTGGGAAGTTATCTTTAATTTAATCATGATCATCCATATCAACATCATCATTTATCCATTAAAATCCCATGTCTAGGATAACTACATTAGCCTAAAGTCCGCACAAACTATATATGAAATGCTTAGATACATGGGGTATCTTGGGATAACTCGATTGCCATCATAATCATTTTCATTATCCCCTCTATTTGATATTTTTCACTCTCAAATTCAATGCTCTTTATATTTTGTGAGCCAGTTATTCTAAAATTTCATTATTATGTGAGCCAATTCTCCCACACTCTCATTATTTTATGAGCAAATTATTTCATGCTCTCTCTATTTTATTAGCCAATTATCCTACGCTCTTGTCATTTTGTGAGGCATTTTTATATTACTTCTTTGATAGTTTCATCCTATTTATTGTCATCATTTTCATTCACTCCCATTCTTAGGATAACTACATCAGCTTGAGGTCCATGACAAACTATGTAGGCAACATCCAATTGCATGGGGCCTCTGGGGTCAGATCAACCACTTCTTCCTTCTTATTATATTTCCCCTTTGTCAATATTTGACACATTATTCTATTTGATGTTCCCTATACTTAGGGGCTGATGCACAAGTGTAATATATTATTTCTATATTCACACAATGATGATTACTTGTTTGCTTCTTAATTTTGACTTTATCTTTCTATGTGAATTGATTGTTTGTTCACTTGAGTATTTATTACTTATATTTTTTTGGTACATTTTTTGTATACTTAGGTATTTATTTTTCATATATTGATCTAGAGTTGTGAACATTTGTATTTGAATTAGTCTTAGTTTATCTTGATTCAATGCATTATGTTTTACACTTAGGTCTTGGTTTTTCATATATTGATCCTAAGCTTTGAACATTTGCATTTGAGATAGTCCTTATGTAAATTGACAACAATGATATCATGATTCATTTTATAATTATGGTGCATACTGTCATGTGAAAATTTAAAAATCAACTGTCTGAGGCTTATATATATTGTTACATGAAGAAAAAACATCCCCTTACAAGATTTATCAGTATGGATAAATGTGCTCATATGAGACAATAAAAACATCATCATATTTTCCATAGTCAAAACAACATAGATAAAAAATATGGCTACACATATTATAATCATGATACACATCTACAAATGTGCATGTAAAAAGAGTCATATACATTTTACATCATGATAGATAATAATGCATCCAGTCACATCTCATCATAATTAGTAGCTAATGAAAGACATTTATGGCATTTACTAAAATCTAGTACAAAATCCTCATGGAAATTAAAATCATAGAATCATGGCAAAAAAATACATCAACATCAACATCACACATCTAATTTATATCATCAGTCAACATCAATGAACCATAAGTTGTATCATATATATCAAAAGAATATCAAAGTCCATGTACATCATATTATAAAAATGAATGTCTATATACATATCAAAATAATGTATATACAAAGAGAATATATATACATATCATAATCAAAACTGAAGAGTTATCAATTAAAACTTATCTCTGTCTTTGATTATCTATTGGTAGTTGTTGTGGTGGAGGTCCCATCCCTATCAAATGTGGAGGCATTTTTGCTAATGATCTTTGTGAGGTTTAGGTATGTTGTAACCTTGACTATTTCATCTAACTTTGATTGTACTCTTAGAAGGAGGGTGCTCTCTATTTTTATTTCACTACAACCTCATATAAAACTTATAATAACTAGCCTCATCCTTGGCCTACATAGTATCTGATAATGCCCTAATCAATCCCTAATACGTGATAATCTTCTTGGCCTCATGTTGTTTCCCATTAAGCCTATGTAAATATGTTTAGGCCCTATCCTATTAACCAGTCACTACCACTAGCTTCATAACCATCATAATTAGTTGACCCTAAATGATCATCATCTAAGAAACCTGTACCCTTAATGTGTTAATATTTACATCTATGGTTGAGATGAATCCCTATAATCTAGGTCCTCACCATGGGAACATACCAACTGATCCTACATTCTCACTACCTTTCGCTCTAATCTAGAGATTTATGTCACCCTTCTCATGATATCCCTTTTCAATCCATCTATGGCATCTGGGTCTACCTATGACCTACTTGGCATTGAAGGACATACTTAATCTATAGTCTATCCCATATCAATATCCTACCTAGACCCTCCTATTATATCAAGTTTCTCCTTGGCATCTTGTCCCTCAGTCTCTCCCTCCTTTTTGTTAATACCTAGACCCTTTCCCATATCCACATGATGCTTGGAAGACTACCCTTCATTATTTTTGTCATTTCTACTAGTGTTATTATTACTACTGATACTCTCATATTATAATTTAATGATCATAGGGGTATCCTACTAAAATGGTACCTATATCATCTATTAAAGAGATTCTTGTATCTATAAGGTAACCTACACCTGCCTCTATCCCTGTACCTACCTTTGAATTCATCTAGTCACCTTTGTTACTACCTTAATTTCTTGGCCACATGTTGCACATGATTCCTTAATATGTGTTCTCTTGATGGTCTAATCCTCATTAGGATTCACCAAGATGTATATATTCATGTAACACATGTATTTACTACCCCTTTAGCATAGGCCAATACTATTGGTTTCACTATCATAAAAATCCCAACTACCTTAGTCCTCAAAATGGCTACCCTCACCAATTAAAATCATGCATCACATGCGTAAAATAGTGAGGCCCATCAGGAACATCATGTGGAAGCCCAAACTATATATGTACCTAATCAAGCCAGTATCATGCCATAGTAAAGTCATAGTTCCCTATTATATAGCAATGTGCAATCATATATTATGTCCATGACTTATCCTCTAGCCATTTAAACTAAATTTACATATAAGAATGCTATATAAAGTATCCATCTACCATGTCATCTATTATTTCAATGGTATAAGGGGAGGTCCCATGTATGTACTTGTTGGCCTCTTCCTATTATGTACTACCCATAAATAAGTAGCTCATCTACACCTCACTATCATATTTACCCCATTGGTTGCTTAATAGCAATGTCCTCCTAGGCCCAAACCTATAGCAATGTACATGGCTTAATACTCTCGCTACACTAATAAGCTACCATATGTAAATACTTGTATAGATGGGTCAATACCATAGGACCCCAAGTAAAACACATGATGTCAAAAATCATGTCTTATAGTACCCCTCCTAGGCCCATGTGGAAGTACCATCCACTCTTGTCAGGAAAAAATATGTCATTGAAAAAAAACATCAAGATAACCATCTCTTACTCAATCAGTGGCTAAGCCTCCAATGTATCTATATCTATAACACCCTCCTATATCATGATGTTAGTATCTCCAATTAGGTCCTCTAACACTCCCTATCATACCTATCATAGCCAATGATTCACTTGTTCATGAATTAGAATGCAAAGAATGTGCCAAACATCCTCTAATGTCACAATCACCTCTATAGTATGCAAATAAAATTGGCTAGTCTCAAAGTGTAGTAATTACCTAGAGCAAAGAGAAAATCTACATCTACTTTAATCATCAACCTATGTGTTATATGTAGCAAACTAAATGACTTGAGAAGTGTCATGACCTCCTTGGTATGTATACCAAGTTATCATAGAATGTGTGATTGACGCTTTCATGCTATCAACAATGGGAGTCACTCTTTTAATGCAAAACATGTCTAAACACTTATTCTAATCTATCTATCTAAATGCTAACAATCAAATCAAATCAGATCAGACATTACTCCTACTTTCTTATAAATTAACAAATTCACACAGTCTAAAAAAATCCAATCACATTCTAGTCAAGCATGAACTTCATCTAATTATCCTTAAGGCAATCTCATCATTTTTTGGTGATATCACCATTTAACAAGACTTTCTCACCATTTTTCTTGATGATCTTGTCATTTTATGAATTTATCCATTCATTCTAATGATTTCCACTTTTTTCACTATCAATTCCATTATTTAAGTGATTTATACCTTTTTCAATGATATTGATGATATAACACTAATTTCATGTGTGATATTGTCATTTTCATCACATTCCCACCATGTGCGAGGGTGATGCTGTCATTTTCACATTTTTTGAAAATGGCAAGATCACCACTAGTCCTACTTTTAATTAAAATTTATGGCATTAAAGGCAAAAAATTTAAAACTTGAAAGTACTTACCAAATTTTTGCTCCCAAGTGGTCATATATACTCTCGTACTTACTTGCCAAGATGTATGTGCCAAGGAATATGCACCATCAAACTCAAACCACTCATTTACAAAATCCAAATCCAAGATTTCTAAATAGGGAGGGTGAAAATGAATGATTTTCACCCCTAGGGGTCAATTTATACCTTGAATTTTGAATTTTTATCCCCTACCCCTCCCATTACTTCATTCTTCTTCCCAGGTGGCTTGTTTATGGCTCTTTTATCTATTTTTAGTCTCATTTTCACATTTCTTCTCCATTTCTCAACCTCTTCTACTACAAAATGTGTCATTTTTGCTCCTTTAGAGGGCCCGTCCTTCAAAATTATTTTTTAGCAACTCCCTCAAGGGGATATCATGGGCATCCCAAACATCTTTTGGGGATTTTAAATAATTTTAATAACCATTCTTTGAAATCCATTACTTCATCTATGTCTTGAATGCCCTTTCAAACAAGGGAAAAATATAGACACTCTAATTTCATCACTTCTATGCTCAAATTGTAATTAGAATGACTTTCTATATAAATACATAAAATTAACCAAAAATAGTCAATTTTTCTAAATCATTTGAAGAATTATTGATTTAATCTTGAATCATGATAACACATCCCTACTTGGGGCAATGCACCATAACACAACATCAAAATTATCAAGAATGTCCTAAATCAAGTTGACACTTTGCAAATGTTACCACATGATAATTAAATGGAATGTTTGATTGATAAATTAGTTTACAAAAATCATATTAATTCTCATGACTAATTAACCTTGGATAACTAGACCTAATTTTCCTCTAATGAGAAATTCCATAGCTTTTTAGAATTTCCTATTTTTTAAAATATAAAATTGAATTATTGCCTCACCAAAGATGACATCATCAAGGCAAGTGTACAATAAAAAGGTATTACATTTTCTTACACGACATCATCAAGGCAAGTGTGCAATAAAAATGTATTACATTCTCTTACACACTCAACATCTTTTTACATACCTCTTACACATAATATATCTTCATAATTTAAAACTCTTACATACTCCATGCTTCCATTAATAGAGTTTCTTATAATTTCACCTTGCATATATGAGGATCAATCCTCAACCATTGGTCTTAATTTTGGATTAATTGTTCACAATTGATAGATAAATATATAAATTGAGGAGGCCTCCCCCTTATTCAATAAGTTTTTTATGCTATACTTACTCTTCCAAAACTCTAAAAAAAACTTCACCAAGTTCTTCAATTACTCAATTAAATCACACATAAGGCAAGGGGAGATGCTATCAAAATAACTCCACAACATTTCCAAAGACCTCAAGCTCTATATCTAGGATAGTCAAACGTGTATTCTAGCAAGGGAGATAATTAAAATGAAAGGTAAAATTATGTTATTTATCTTCTATTATGCTTGTTTATGTTCTTTATTAACCTTTCCCAATCTGAGGACATGCACTTGGGTTTTTGGTTTTATGCATTTAATAATAACAAAAAACTAACTCCCTCATATTTGTGTGATCATAGTATTATAATAATATTATCCCCTTGTTGCACTTCCTATTGATTGTACATTGTGTTGATGGTCATCTACCCAGATCTTATGCCCACTTCTTATCTATCAACACATGGTAGTACATTTCAATGGTCCTTATATCTATGAATTAAAAATCACCTCACAGACTTAGATCAACAAATTTGATTTTTACATCTTCTAGTCACCCAATATACCTTTCCATAGTTTTCAAGACTCGATATACCTAGGTTGTAATTAAGAGCAGGTCATCTAATAGCTTCCCATGTTTATTAAAGGATCATATTTATTGTAGTTCCAAATTTTACTACAACATTTAGAACCTCATATCCTACCAATTTGATATCCATTCAAGAGTCAAAATCCCATGTTTTCTTGTTCTTTACATACCATACCACCTTTTCAATGCAATGTTGTTCTATTAATGCACAATCTAACAAATTATGTAGGAGATTTATGATGTTCTATGGGATATCCTTATTTTATAGAGTGCTTATCAAATTGAGTAGATCTGTAAAAGTAGTAACTACTCCATATTTCCTCATATACATGATATAACCATACATTTATGCATCAATGGCTGCAACATCACTCTCAAATGTAGTTGAGTTTGTATATTCTACAATATCTAGGTTATCTGATACATCAGACCCTTTTCTATTATAGGATAAGGATATTTTATTGCTTCACCTTTCTAATTTACTAATCTTGTAGCATATTTAAGGGTGGTAATCCTTATTTTATATGTTGGTGTCGAGTGACTATGTGTATGTACACATGATACATTGGGTGAATATTCACCATGTTTACATTTCACACTAGTATTTATTTTATCTAATTTATAACATGATAATATTTTTTATTATGTTGTCTTGGAACTTAACAATAAGCACATTAGACCTGTCTTTACAGATTAGTTGGACAATTTCATGTGAAGTGGCTTTATTCTCCACACAGATAACAAATAATTTATTAGCGACCATGTCTCTCATTTGGTATACAATTACCTCCTTGGTATCCACTTGGGTACCCACCTCTATATCCCCCTTGTCTTTGCTAAAAACCCCAACTTTGATGTTTTTAACCATCATATCCTTTGTATCATTATAGTGAACCCCACCCCTATTGTTGTTAACCATCATATCCCCCATATGGCACTTGGGGAGAAGATAGAGCCCATCCTAGTGGATATTATTATGGTGACATAGTGTTCCATGATAACTGATATTGAGGAAATGGCAAAGTCCATATTGCCTAGTACTATAGAGACTGTAGTGTCTATGATGCTAAGTTTTAAGGCTGATATCAAGTTACAGTTGCCATTTCTACATCTAATCTTAAAATAATTGGTTTCAAAGTAAAGATATGTTATGTAGCTACTATGAAAACAATCTTGGTGATATATTATTTCCATGTTTGGAAAGGTCTATAATTTTTATCATCATGATTGTGTGACTTACATAAATTATGGTATAAAATTTGAGATTATTAGGTATATTATTGAAATATATGACATTTCACAATTGCATGTCCTAATACATGAAAGATTCACATAACTCTATTTTAACTTTTGGACAATCATTCATGTAGTGCCCCTCTTTTTTGCTCTCTATACACCATAAGCCTAGCTTGGACCTATTAATTTCATGCAACACATTCATCTTACAAAAAATAACATCTATTATTATCCTCATTTTCAGAGTAGATTGCAGACTTTCCCCATAATATTCTTGTTGATGTGTCATTTGGTACACCAACTTAGGTGAGATAGTCATCCATATAACCTCTCCTAAAAATAGGCCCGTAGGATCTCTCCAAGGTATATTATTTTTGGGTCATGACATACTAGGTGACCTATTTGGTCTAAGCAAAACTTTTCTAATAAAAGGAGCCTTTACTGGTTCTAAAAATATTAAACATCATTATTTTGGTTTTAATAAAATAGAGGATAATGCAGGTTTTCATTTATTTTCATGAAAAATCTTTCAGTCATGAAACAAATAAAATAGGCACATATAGATATTCCCAACAAATTCAACGTTTATAGATTTAAATAAAGTAAATGCGACTATTTTTAAACAATTAATGCATTGCATATAAGTATTCAATAGTTTGATAGTGAAATAATAATGAAAGAGATTATGCAATCAAGATAACTTTATAGAAGCAAATTGCATTCAGGTCCTACTCTAACCCTAGATTAATTGATTAAATAAAAAAATCAAAAGAAAGGGGAAAAGGAAATAAAAACCCTGATGCAATGTAGCTAGATTTGATCCACTAAATTGAAAACAACCCATGGAATTGATCTCTCGCCTGGTTATTGTTCACAAATCCATTTATGATGATAGTGCAAGATTATGAGGAAAATAATTGGAGAAATAAATAAGCACATCCACCATATTACACGTGTAGGATATGAAAACAAGATTACATAGCTTCAATTAAAATATAGATTCATTTGAATAGCCTAATATAGAGTCAGTTACAATAAAATGAGCCCAAAATTCACCAGCATAATGGCAAGGAAAAAAGAGAAAGGGATAAATTACACTATTAAAGAAAAAAATGTTTGGTTCAATGTCTCCTCTTAGAATCAACAAAGAGTCAACCCTCTGAATGGCCTTGGGTTGGCTATTTACAACAAATTTAGGCAATATAGGGGAAAAGGTTTCCCTCCAAAATAAAAAATTACTTTAATTTGAACTTGAGTTACACTTTAACCCCCTTTTCCAAGATCTTTGCACTTTAGTTCCGTTTACACCTAAAAAATAAATAAAACAAGTTACTTTTTGGCATATGTGAGCAAATAAAACTTTAAGTCATTTAAAATACACTTTATAAAAAAATATAAAACTTGACCACAATTATGCAAATAAGTTTTGATCAACACACTTCCTATAAAAACTAATAATGTCACCATATCTTGGTTGGAGTCAGTTTCTAGTGTTGTAGATGGTTCAAAAAATGGATCTTTAGTTCCTGAGATATGGTCCAAAAAAACTTTCATATGCTGCTAAAGCTTTTAAAGTGAGTTTTTTTTTCAAAATTTGACAAAATATTAATCTTTATATTAAAAAATAATAACAATTAATTAATTAAATTTTAAAAAATAATTTATTAGAATTAATTTTATTTAATATTAATTTTTAAATAATTTAATTGGTTAAAATTAAAATTAAATATAATTTAACTGAAATAAATGAAAATAATTTAATTTTTTTTTTAAAAAAAAACAAGATTTATAACAAAGTTAGAAAAAATAAAACACAAAAAAGAGGGGGGAATGTGCCTCACCCTGCCAACTATCATTGCTATATAATTAAAAATTCATGGCTGCTCTATGGTGACTGCCAATACTATAAGCCATGGGATGGATTTCCCACAGTGATAGTGGAACTCATGGCTTATGGCCATGAGATCTACAGTGATGGTGGGATAATTGTCCTATGGCTTGTACAATCTACGATCACCATGGAGCGGCCAACCCATAAAAAATGATGAGGAATTTGAAACCTTTTACCTCTCTAACAAAATCAAATCAATTTATTAACTTATCTTCTACCCCCACGTTTTTGTTCAAAAGGAGCCTTCCAACACGAGCTTTTGCCTATTACTTGTCATTTTTCAAACTCTTATAAAATTTGTGGAAATTAATTAAACCAAATAAAATTTAATTTGATTAAATTTTAATTAATTTAATTTAAAATTAAATGAATTATTAAACTTTAACTAATTTGATTTTGAATCAATTTAATTAAATCTTAATTTATTCTTAAATAAATTAAATTTCATCAAATCTATTAAATTTATTCACTTACATCAATTGGGGAGAAGGCAAACTTTGTATCCATGTAGTACAAGTTAATTCACCCAACTTTGGTCTCCCAAGCATGTGGCAAAATTGATGCTCGCTTTTAGAGGACACCTTTTACAAGTAAAATAGAGGTTGAAAGTGGATTTTTAGGTAAAAATCCAAACATGAAAGCTCATTGATTTGACTCACTCTATGCAACAAAAGAGGCTTGAAGGTTGAAATAAATACGTGAATTGGGATATGACCAAAATGATATAGGGAGATATAGGTGGGTGACCAATCGGTCAATATATATTTTCAATGGCATGTTAGGAGGTCAAGACTTTATTTTCAAGCTAGGTGTAAAATATGAAATTTTATCACATAGAGGTGGTCCATTCAACATAGATGGTCACATGGCCCAGTTTAACACATAAATTGAGACTACCTACCAAGGTAACCTAAGAGTGGTGAGAGCAATCAACCCATGAGTGCAATCAAGAGTGGAGAACAAATAAATAAAGGGGTTTCATGATTCAGTAGGAATAATAGCATGTTGTGCAAACAACAACAAATGATGTCTCTGTTGTAGAATAATCTTTCTTATTTTGGATCGAGAGAAATGTGTCTATGAACCTAAAATATCTAGTTGAGACATTACATGGAGCATGAACATATTTGAGAGAATAAAATAAGGGGATGGTTAAGAGACCAAATCTAATATTCTCATTGACTTAGTGTGTGAAAATGAGTTAATTACCACTTTATGGAATTTATAAGGACTAGTTACTATGACTTTAACCATTAGGCTAATGAATTCTAGATTGAGAACATTTATCTAGATATTATTCCATTATTAACCAGACATCCATATCCCTAAAAAAGATGTATCTGATCCTACTCAATGCCTTTATCTAGTACCAATTGGGCATCCATAGCCTTGGTAGAGGTTGCCTGAATCATCTAGAAATTGATTTTTCTAAAATTGATTTTTCTTTTATTTCTCTGTTCTTCTCTTTACTTATTTTATTGTCACAATTCCAGGATGTAGACCACCATGTAAAATGAAAGGAAAAATTATAGATTTTTCACCCTAGATCATAACCACAATAGGTTCATCCAAACAAACCCAGAAACCATTAAAATGTGATTTATGTGCGTGGTTTTGAGAGAACATCTTAAGAGGTCAAATAGTTAACCCAAACTCTCCCAAACATAAAAAAACAAAATGCACATGACAAACCAATCTTTTGAAATTGACTCATAAATAAAATATTAAACTAAAAAATACTAAGAGTACCTATGCACTAGAATGTCATTCATGATACCTACATACAAACCATTCTTCTTCAATCTTTGATTAATGAAGAACCCATTGTTAGAAATAGCCTAACATTAGTGTTCACATTATATTTATTTGTAATATTATTACTAATATGATTTTTCAACTCATTTAATAATAATACATGTAGAATAATATATTGTTGTGTGAGTTGTAGTCACAATTCACATAGCTATTCTAGGTGTGTGATAAAGAATAAGCTTGAGGGAGAGATATTAGGAGATAGATTTGAGAGATTGTTGGGATTGAGTGATAGCCTTGACTCCTTGTTTATAGGGGCTCATTGAGCTATATATTTGTATATATCTCTATTATATATATCTTGAATAGAATATCATATTGAAGTATATTTTTTAATACAATTCCATTATTTCATGTGTGTTAGTTTATGATAATCTAAACTAGATTTATTATCTAGTATTAGAGCAGGCATACCAGTGAAAACTTATGAGAGATAAATTTCATAAGTATGGATCTTTTAGAAATGGGATGATTGGATGAGAATCTAAATGTATGGGAGGAAATTTTGAGTTTATCTATGCAATTAGTGTGAGTTGGGATGCCCTCTGCCAGATCATTTTCACACTTTTTGAATATTTGATTTCATTGTTTCCATGTTGAAATAGCCCCTGCATGTGGGTTACTTGCATCAAGCTTATGTCTACATTGAAGATTCATTTACTGAGATAAGGAAAATTTATTTTAAAAAATAGCATTGATAGTTATCAGTGGTGTTTGGTGTATTAAGGTGGCTATCAAGATGTAAACAAATGTTCCATGCATCAAAAGTGTTAACCATTTATCTAAAAAGATCAAAGTCAAGACATCTATTATGTGGTGTAAGAGATCTATTTATTTTCAACTATTATAACTAAAATCTACTCAAATTTAATGGCTGTATCTCAACTTACCTAACACGACCTTCACAAGTCATGTTTTGCCCTATGACATCACTCATCTTATTGATGCACTTTCATGTACCGTATTCATCATTCCATCAAAAGTGTTAACCATTTATCTAAAAAGATCAAAGTCAAGACATCTATTATGTGGTGTAAGAGATCTATTTATTTTCAACTATTATAACTAAAATCTACTCAAATTTAATGGCTGTATCTCAACTTACCTAACATGACCTTCACAAGTCATGTTTTGCCCTATGACATCACTCATCTTATTGATGCACTTTCATGTACCGTATTCATCATTCCATCATGAATCTATTATTTACTACCATTCAATCAAAAAAAATTAGTATCTACAGTCATGTCTATAGAGATGTACGTGATTTATCCCTATGGTATACATGCATCATTTTCTTACATTAAACTATGAATCCAAGAGTGACTTGCCCACCTTCAAAATTAAACTCACCTTGGTTGTGCTCTTTCCAATCGAAAGCATAAAGACATGCCCACGTGCATGCCATGTGTAAATATTCAAAGTCAATTCTTTTTTATATATAGTCTTTCAGTTCATATTTGTTTAGATGAGATGGCATAGTTAAATCAATTAGTTGAGTCTCTAGTTAATAGTTTTATTTTTAGTTTTCTCTTTTATGAACATTGTCCTTAGATATTATGTGTCTGTAGGGTAAATAAGTGGTCTTCTCTAAAACATGTTTTTATGTCCAAGACAAATAGAGTTTGTCCATGTAATTAATAGGCTTTAGTTTTCTTATTATTATAGTTTTGTATGTTGATATTGTTAAAACAGGTTTTAATTTAAATAAGTGTCGTAAGAGTCACTTTCTAGGTATTACAATAGTCAAAAAATCATTTTTACATCAATAAAAAATGATTCAAAATGCCAAAATAATTTTATTGGTTGGGTCTATTGTCAAAAATACTTCATCAACTATGTAATCAGTTTATGATACTAGAGGATGGAGGAAACAGAAGCTGGAGTTCCAGAGCCTCTCATCAGTTACCAACTACGGGGCCCAAATGATTTAGTGACATCTTTTATGTGGTGTGTTTTTCCGTTGTGTGTTTGTAAATAAAGAATAGAAGTACATTCTTGTTCAAGTATTGAAATAAGTGAGCTTTTATCTTTGTATTTCCCCTTGAATTTAATACAATGATGAGGACTAAAATAATGTTGTAACATTATGTAGGTAGTTGGTTGTCCTGTAAAACCTTATGGATGTTTTGGTTGTTGGTAAACCACATGAAAAACCATATTTTATTTTTAATTTGTTGGTAAACCCAGTGTAAAACCATCCTTTATTTGTAGGTTGGTCTTAAACTGATTGTAAAACCATTTGATGTTTGTAGGTTGTTTATAAATCGAGTGAAAAACCATCATTCAAGTTTGGTGGAAGTTACAATATAGGACAATGTCTTCCCCATGTTCACACAAAATGGGGGAATGTTAGGAATAACCTAACATTAGTGCTCACATTATATTTATTTGTAATATTATTATTAATATGAGTTGTCAACTCATTTAATAATAATATAGATAGAATAATATATTATTATGTGAGTGAGTTATAGTCACAACTCACATAACTATTCTAGGTGTGTGAGAAAGAATAGGTTTGAGGGAAAGATATTAGGAGATATATTTGAGAGATTTTTGGGATTGAGTGATAGCCTTGATTCCTTATTTGTAGGGGTTCATTGAACTATATAATTGTATCTATCTGTATCATATGTATCTTGAATAGAATATCAAATTGAATTATATTTTTGAGTTCAATTCCATTATTTCATGTGTTTAGTTTATGATAATCTAAACCATATTTTTTACCCATAGAGAAAAAACAAGCATGACTAGACTTAAAGAGACAAATGACAATGTTAGACCAATGATAAAAAACAAGAGAAACAACTGAAAGTAGTAAATTTTTTTAAAAAAAAGGAAAAAAGGAAAGCAAAGAGAAGATATTCACATGATGTTTTGAGGTGGATGTATCCCTGGAAGCTAGGGTTTGAGGAATCCCTCATGGACATGACAAAGGACGTTCTCACTAGTTAGACACCTAATATGAAACATATTCATGTTCAATATTTTAGAAGGTTTAGTAGGGATCCTACTAGAGGTAAATTATTATTTACAATGTTGTTTCCCTTTTTGTTCATGCACACTAACCCTAAGAGTACCATCTATGTTGTTTTCATTCAAATTAAGCAAATTATTATCATTAAATTCAACAACATGATTATGTTTGAAAAAAGTAGTTGGGATAAGATTTGATAAATACCTCTACCCAAACAATGAATTATGGTTAGGGATAGGGGTGGGTATAAACACACACCAAAGAGATTTAATTCCCAACTTGGAAAAGATATGTTATTCATGGTAGCCAATCATTGATTCAATTTTTGGTTGCTCCCTTTTTGATATGAATGATGTCGCAACATCCTTCTTACTATTTTTATCATCTATAAGGCATGGACATTATTCTTCCCATGTCAATGACCTTATATTTTTTTACCATCGGTGGCTGAAGTATGTGGAGAGTTTCAATCGATTAAGGAATATTCAACTCTAATTCTTGTTGAATTCACTTCTTTATTTTTTGGGTCACCATGCTCATGATTGTTCATTTCTGATTTGATTATCCTTATTTTTACGAGGAACATCAAAATGTTGAAATCATAATTTATAGGTCACTCCAAATAATCTAATTGCTAAAATGTATAATAAACTAGTTGATTTTCATACTCCTTCCACCTATCATCAATAATGTAAAAAATTTAATCTTCAATGGAGAGTAATCTTGTGTCTGCATCATTCAATTCTACACCAACGTGATCAAAAACAAGGCTACCTTAGAATGGGATATATTTCTTTTTGAGATCATTCAAATCATGTTCTTTATGTAGACATCTAAACTCAATGTTAATTTTATCTACTTTAGCTATCTCCAATGATGAGGAGAGAAATCAAAATTTACAACTAATTTGTTGATCTCCTTGAATCAACTCACCAAATATAGGAACATTGATGGAAGACATGAGTGTTTTAGATGCATAACATGCATCTCCTTTGTTTAGATATAATTATTATATTTTATATTTAGGATAATTACAAGAGGTTTTTGATTTGTATTCTTACATAGGCAGTTCCTTGCTACTCTAAATTTTAGCCATGAACTCACCTAAAATTTCTACTATAATTTCATCATCAAACTCGTCCTCATTAATACTCTCTTGGATTGACTTTTATTTGTTGAATGGTACATTCTCGATCAACATGATTGCTTAAACATTTATCTCATTTCCATATTTGTAGACCCCAAATTGTGAACTTTAGAATACATCATCATAGTTCAACATGTGCATTGCTTGTTGGCATTTTCTTGCAACAAATGACACTTGATTAGCAACTACATTGAAAAATTCTTGATCACTAAAACAAGGCAAAATATTCTAATGATTGAATGTTGAATAATCATAATTACATGTGTTAAATGTGTTAACAATGTTTTAATTTGGCATGGGGAGGTTCATTTGGTTATAATATTAAGGTAATTATTGTTTATATGGCACAAATTAGTCCATGTGTTGAGTTATAGGCCAGTAAATTGAAGGATTTTGGGTATAAACACCAACCTGTCCTAAGGAGTAAAATGGGTCAGCACCATATCCGTGTCATATTGATTATTTTTCAATGATTAAAGATTCTTGGTAACTCAATGCCAAAAATGTGAGAGCCAACTAAGTCCTTAGAATAAGCATAGCATTTAAGGGATCCAATGTCTAAAAATAGATCTCGATAGCAGCCACTTCTATTTGTAGGATTGGGTCTTTCAACCTCTTGTATAATTAATGAAAGAAAATAGTGAATGTGCTCATGAGTTCATTGAGATCTTTATGGGCTATAAAAATTTGATAATATAGGGTAGTATGGTCAGTGGGTACACTAAAATGGATAACAAAGCATTTTTAAAGGTAGCCCAGAATGTGATGTATCCATTTGACAAGTCAAGGTTCCATTCGTAAGAAATCTCATCCACAAAGTAAGGAAATAGGATAGAGTTGAATATGGATAATGGAAACTGTAAGTTCCTGAATATGATCTTCAACAACACAAATTCCACCATGCACGTACCTAGGGTAAAAAAAATTTAAGGTTCTTTGGTAAGTCATGAGTCGACTCTAGAATGTTCATCGGCAACCACTTCCACCAAGCCAAACAAAGGTTATGGGTGGGTTTAAATTTTAATTTTTCCAATCTTAGAACTTGAAATGTTTTAGTTTGGGAAACACCTATAAAATGTCAAAGCTTACAATTTTTACTAAAAAAATTAGTTCAGGTCTTCCTTCTAGTGTTAGTCTATTAATGTGTGTTTAAGCATAGAATAAGGTAGTAAAATCATACAAGATGCCCATGAGATAAAAATGAATGATAAATATTAAATATTTATAGTTTTTCTTCCTTTTAGCACTAGTCTATTGATGGGTCATTTGGCACACCAACTTAGGTGGGATGGTCACCCATCTAGCCTCTCCTGAAAGGAGGCTCGTAGGGTCTCCCAAGGTCTTCTATTGTCAGGTCACAACGTACTAGGTGACCCAATTGGTCTATGTGAAATATTTCCAATATAATAGACCTTTGTTGGTTCTTCAAATATTAAACTTCATTGTTTGGTCTTGACAAAATAGAGGATAGTGCAGGTTTTCATTTGTTTTGTGATGATGGTTTTAATCATGCAACAAAGAAATTAGGCACACATATGTCCCAACTAATTTAAAGTTTATAGATTTAAATAAAGAATGCAACTCATTTTTAAATATTCATTACATTGCATATAAGTATTTAATAATGTGATAGTGAAATAGCAATGAAAGAGATTATGCAACCAATATAAAACAATAGAATCAAATTGCACTCAGGGCCTACTCTAACCATAGATTAAAAGAAAAGAGAAAAAGAAATGGGAAAAGGAAATAAAAACCCTAATGTTATGTAGCTAAATTTTATCAAGTCGATTTAATGCAACCCACAAAATTGATCTCTCACATGTTCAATGTTCACACAACCACACATGAGGACAATGCAAGAGTCTGAGGAAAACAAGCAGGGAAAGAATGAAACACATCCACCTTATTACACATGTAAGAGATGAAAACAAACTTCCACAACTTCAATTAAAATATATATTCCTCTGAATATCATAATATAGAGTCAGTTATAATCGAATGAACCCACACATTGCCAATATAATGGTAGGTTGACAAGAGAAAGGGAGAAATTACACTATCAAAATAGAAAAATGTCTAGTTCAATGTCTCTTCATAAAATCAACAAATAGCCAGTGCTTTGAATGGCCTTGGACTAGGTATTTATAAAAAAAAAGGTCAATGGAGGGAAAGAATTTTCCCTCCAAAACCAAAATACACTTTAATTCCTACCTCTTCCAAGCTCATTGCACTTTAGCTCCATTCAGACCTATAAAATAAATAAAACATTTTACTTTTTGGCATATGTGAGCAAATGAAACTTTAATTCATTTAAAATACACTTTATAAAAAAAGAGAAAACTTGGCCATTAGAATACGAACAACTTTTCATAAGCATAAATCCTCCAGAAATGGATAATGCCACCATGTTCAAGCTAGATTCAACTTTATGGCACTATAGTCAATTCAAAAATTAAATCTTTTGGTTCCTGAGATATGACTAAAAAATCCTTCCTATGCTGCTAAAACCCTTAGAGTGAGATTATTTTTCAAAATTCAATAAAAATATTATTTTTTCAATAAAAAATAAAATTTAAATAAATAAATAAATAATTAATTATTTATGTTTTTTTTAAAAATATTATAATTAAATTAATTTAATATTAATTTTTAAATAGTTAAAATAAATTAAATTAAAATTAAAATTAAAAATAATTTAATTAAAAATGAAATAAAATAATTAAAATGTTTTTTTATTGAAAAAGGCATTTTCATTAATATATATATATATATATATATATATATATATATATATAGAGAGAGAGAGAGAGAGAGAGAGAGAGTACATCATTGATCATACAAAAAATATGGGTGAAAAGTCACACCCCAGAAGCATAATCAAACCAAACTAAAATAACTCTCAGAAGAAAACCAAAGTCCACAAAAGGCCACCACATGGCTAGTGTCAAACTAACTCAAGTGCACATTAACCCAAAAAAAGATAAACAAAAGCACTAACAATAAGGAACATATCAAGCAACAACAACAACAACAAACATGGCAACAGGCAGAGGTAGAGGAGGTGTAGGATCCTGAGGGATTATTCCCCACCCCCATTGAGCATGGGGTGTTCATCAATCAGTGCAAGATTCCAACCATAAGTGTGTTAATTATATTCAATAACATCCTACTAATTAATTTTAAGATCCTGCTTGGAGAGTGAAATGGTGAGAGCCAACCAAGGGAACTTGTCCTATGGAGATGACTAGTGAGGGTGAGGAGAGGAACTCCTCTAGATATTTAACTAATAGATGTAAGAATATTCATATTTATCCCCATGCTCATAGCCCTAGGGGGAGTGGTTGTGGGGTGGATATGGAGGTTCACGACTGGCCACATCAGGAACATTCCCCTAGTGGTCCAAGAGAATATGAAGATGGTGGAGCTCAAGCTGAACTTTATCCATTTGATTCTAGATCTAGAGGGTAACATTAGATATCATAGTAACTTTGTTAGTTACAAAAAAAAAATTCACTTCATGACTAAAATATGCTTTATTTCTATATTTCCAAGCCTGAAAAAGAATATCAGTATAAATTTTTTTTCTAGAATCTATTGTATCTTGAAGGGAGTAAAGTGGAGTCTCCCAAGAGATTCATCTTCCACATGAACATCTTAGGCCTAAATGGCTAGAAGAGGGTATGCATCCATCTCCAGGATAACTTAGCATGAGGGAAAAATCAAAAGAGGTGTTTAACGGATTCTTGTTGGTGATAGGTGGGATAGGTGGGATTTGAGACCTCCATGTGCTTGAGATGATCACTCATAGGTAGAGCTTGGTAAATAATACACCAAAGGAAATGGGATTTTTTAGGTTCAATTAAATATACCCATATGTTCTCAAACCTTCTAGTCCAGACATGGTGAAGGGATTAAGTTTTGAACAATGATTGAGGGTTTTAGTGTCAATATGCTGAGGGGATAAAATATTATACCCAAGTTGAGGAGAGTAGTGAAGAAATGACGTATCTGTAGGCCAATACTAGTATTTCCACCATGGTGTGAGAGAGGTAACACCAATTTTGTGTAGATGTTCATTGGGTATAGAACTATTCAACTCGGAAATGATTCTACATTTTCATTATTAAGCTTAAACTTAGACTTCACAAGATTTAATGGAAGCATGTCCCAAATGGTCTTATAGAAAATATCCCCAATTGTGTAGATACCTTTTTTAAACAACCTCAAACCTTTGATCCAAGGAACCATGGCAAAGGGAACATTATAAAAATTCATCAAGGGAGACCACCAAAGAGATTGATCATTAAGTGATAAACCACTTTGAAACCATTCCCCCACCCAAATGAGGTGTGATTTGAGCTTTTCCCAATCCCTCTAGATGCTTTGAGAAGAAAAAGTGCACCCTATTTTAATAGAAATAAGGGTAATGAGGATGTTGTGCAGACCAATACCCTACTAGGCCTTTCATCCAAGAGGGCATCCTTGAGAGATGTAGTGTTGTAGTATAATTTTAAAGGATTCATCACCTTCAAGGATTTGAATAATCTATTTGACACCGAGAGAGAGCCCTTAGAGTTTAATGTTAATGAGCCCAAGACCACTAGCTTCTTTAGGTAAACAAAAAATTGTCTAAGAGATTCTATGAAAACCATGGTGTCCCTCAAAATTGAACCATAGAAAGTCTCTTAGGAGTTTCTCAAGCTTAGCTTAATAAGCATTGGAAGGAGCCTAATAGGATGAGTAGTAGTGAGTACCTTAGCACAAATCTGAAACATCCCAGGTAGAGTCAAGGGTTTGATGATCTATAAATAAATTTTATTCTCAACCCTTTGAACCACATTAGACCAAAACTCAGCAGGCAAGGATATAAAATAAAAGGGAATGCCTAAGAACTTAAATTACACTCCAAGGAGAATCCATTACCATTAGTATCCCTCCAACCAAGGAGGTTTGGGAGAGAGGGATTGGAAATAAAATTGAGTCTTCTACCATTGGATGGAAGACCTAGAAGTGAGGTAGAAAATGTATAGTAAATCCAAGGCATTTTTAACAGAGCCCTTTCCTCTTGAAGAGTGAGGAATGAATCATTGACAAAGTGCCCATCAATCAATTGAAGTTCCAAAATAGGGATAAAAATACCTTTTACCAAAACCCTAAAAGCATAATTAATTATAAGATAGTTGAAACCCTCAGCAACCAAAACATAAATAGAATGAACTAGAGGGCACCCTTGTCTAATAGATCTATGAAGCTCAAAACACTGATATTGAGAACCATTGATAGTAACGCAAGAACTAGTACCCTAAAAAAGCATATTAACCATCTACACAAAACTAGGGCCAAAAGAAATATCATAAAGCACAAATATAATGAAAGGCCATTCAATTCAATCATTAGATTTTTAAAAATAAATATTGATGAATAATGCCTTTTGGTTGGACATCCTAACTCATTTCATACCTTCGTAGACAATAATGACTTTCTCCAATATGTATCTGTGTCAAATAAACCATCTTTGCTCACTTCTCATAATTAAGGGGAGAAGGCATTTTACTCAGAGGGAAAGAGATTTATCTATAATTTTATAAGACACATTAATAAGAGTGATAGGCCACTGGTGGGTGATAACCTTAGGGTCCCCAAATTTAGGAATGAATTTGATATTACCTTGATTAATGAGAGGCTCAAATAATTGGACAAAATAGCTTCATAATAGACTTTATGGAGATTAGTTTTAATAGTATCCCAAAGGTTTTGGAAGAACTCACAAGGAAACCCATCAACTCTTGGGGATTTGTTAGTGTCCATCTATATAATATCTTCCTTAATATCGCTCAAACTAAGGGGTCTATCATAGGCAATTCTCTGGGCTTCAGAGAACTTACATGGAACAACTCCTAGGCACTAAGAGAGGGCAACTTCATGAGTAGGAGAGTTGGGCTAAGAAACAAACACATCATGAGAGTGATGCACAAAATCTTTTAATATGTTAGGTAATTTGGTAAATTTGTCTGAAGCACATATAATGGATTTAATTTTGTCTACAACTTGTATGGATTAGAGGAGAGCAAATAATTCTTTGGTCACTTTGTCTCCAACTTTTGTCCAATGCATCTGCAATCTAATTTTTTCTCCTCTTGCCTTGTAATCCTTGTCCATTTAGATTTTATGTCTCCACATGGCTACTTGAGTTTGAAGAAGAGGGATAAAAGGGAAGGATTCTAAATCATGTGAAACCCTAATGTATTTGATATTTGTAGCATGATTTATACACTATCAAAATATTGTAACTTTATTACCATATATTCAAAGAAAAGATGTGGTGTGAGCTATGGCATCAGCCCACCAATCAATCTAGCTAATATCCCTAGTGGGTATTGGATCTAGGTTTCAAATTCAAATGATATGCCCAATAGTTCATTCATGCTTGAGATGGGTAGTGTTGAGGTAAAACTAAGAATTATGGGTTTATCCTAGGGGTGGTCCATTCAAAATAGAAGCATATAGGGTGATGGTGGGCAAGAAGGTGTCTAGGATCACATCTGCAAGCTGATTATGAATAGAAGGAAAAAAAGGTTCTTTTTTTAATAGAAAAGCATGATCAAGATGCTTAATCACTTTATCTTCTCCCTGGTGAAAATCAAACAAGGTGAACCAGGGGGAATTTGACTTGCTCCTCCAACAGTGATTGGGATAAAAACCCCTAGTTTGTTACACATGTCAAACCATGCCTCCTACTCCCCTACACACCACTGAATGGGAAGATGTCCTTATTTTTATTTAGTAGACTCAAACATGTTGAAATCCCTATAGAGGATCTAATGGTCATCTAGAAGGGATTATGCTAACCATTTCCAAATCAAGGTACATTTCACAATATCATTGGATGCATATAGGTTGACAAGGCCAATGATGCGGCTATCAAAGTCATGTGCCCAAAGGCTGAAAAAACTGCCCCAACTGGGCTCATGACAAGTGGCATGACAAAGGGCCCCAAGCTAGATAGTGCAAGTAGTAGACTGAAGGAGAAAGTTATAGATTTTGACTTCCTGCATGCATAAAAAAATTATTTTAGAGATATTATAACAATTTTTCATGACTGTATACTTACATTCCAAATTAGTGAGACCTCTAACATTGCATGAATAAAAATTCCTTGAGATTATTTAAGATTCATATCATATCCCTCTATGAGGTTTGAGATGGAAGTAAATTAATTTAAACTTAATCCAAGAAGGTCAAAGTATCCAAGATTGAAGGGTTGCATCTTTCTTAGCACATATTCCTCATCCACAGAAGGTGAAGGGATACGAGAACACCATAAAATATCTTTGTAGTTGAGAGCCACAAGACTGAGTTCAGAGTCTGAAACATTCACCCTTGAAGGGGGTTATGAAGATGGAGCCATAGGAGTAGGAAAAAAAGAGGAGATAATATGGGCAATCGCTTAAGGTGAATGAGAGATATAAGATAGGGGTTTAACTTTCAAAGGCACAGGTGCCTTGCCAGTAAAGATCAATGATTTTAGACACCCTATGGGTTGGTAAACAACTAACTGGGGTTTGGCATTACCATGGGTCAAATTATTTTTCCTATTAGTGAATGTTATCCACTCATTAGAATTCTCATTCTAGGGTTTTGAGTTAGACCTACTTTTTTTCTTGAAGAACAGAAGTAGTGAGGACCATTAAAGAGCATTCTTTAATCATATGGTCTAAAACTTGACATTGAAAACCAGTGTTATAGGAGGTTAATTAATAGTACATGTTATGTGAAGTTATTGTTGTCCACTTATTTCTCAATTAACTCCTTAAGGTCTTTAGCTAAGTCTATTTCCACACAGACCCTTATCTAAGGTCATGCTACATAAAAATTTGGTTGTTCATGGCAGATAAACTATCCCAAAGGATTAATAAGCTGGTCAAAAAAGTTTCACAGAGGAAGAGGTAAGCCTGAAAACTCTATCCAAACTGGGATTTTAATTTTGGCTTGTTTGGAGACTTGAAAGTCTTGGGTCCAATCCAAGAGAACAATCATAGTATTGTGGATAAATTAGGGGCTATAGATAACAATAGCTTTGATGAGATGGAAAGAAAGCCTTGGTAAGGTTTTATACCCCTTCCAATTTCACACCATAGCCTTGCCAATGGTTATGAACCCATTGCTTTAACAAGATATTTGGGGGGACTCAGCCCATACAACAAGAAATCAGGGTAAATTTTTCAAAATAATTCAAGTTTTATCAAACTCTGGTAAATCTAACACAACATTAGGTACAAGGGCATCTAAGTCAGAACCAATACCTCATGGTAGACTTTCAAAACAAACTTAAGAGTTTATTTTGGTACCATTGCTTCTAAGGCTCCCACCATCTATCCCTACATCAAATGATGCAATAATAGTGGTAGTGGTCATTTAATAAAGATAAAGTTACACTGCCCAAAGGTCCAAGTGCCAGCCAAACTCAACACAATAAATGCACTATCAAAAAAATTAATCCCACCTAGATCAATGGTAGATTGACAGTGTGATAGATGGGTAGAGAAATCCTAAAAGCCTACAGACATCTAGTGCTCTATACGACTCCCTTCAAAACTTTCTCATTCAACAATCACCTAAAATGAAATTTAAAAAAAACAAGATTTAAAACAAATTTTAAAAAAATGAGGTGGGGGGGATAGGAATGTGTCCCCCATTATCATTACCATATACTTAAAGGCCACATCCATTATATGGTGATCATGGATCTCATCACATCTACCTTATTACACATGTAAGAGATAAAAACAAAATTCCATAGCTTCAGTTAAAAATTATATTCATTTGAATATCATAATATAGAGTCAGTTTCAATCAAATGAACTTGTAATTTGCCAACATAACGATAGGATGGTAAGAGAAAGGGAGAAATTACACTATTAAAATATAAAAATGTTTAGTTCAATGTCTCTTTATAAAATCAACAAAGAGCTAGTGCTTTGAATGGCCTTGGACTAGGTATTTATAACAAATTTGGTCAATGGAGGAAAATAATCTTCCCTCCAAAACCAAAAGGCACATTAATTTGAACTTGAGTTACACTTTTCCCCCCTTTTCCAAGCTTGTTGCACTTTTCTCGCCTTTTCCAAGCTCAATGAACTTTACCTCCATTCACACCTGTAAAATAAATAGAACAAACTAATTTTTGGCATATGTGAGCAAATAAAACTTTAAGCCATTTAAAATACACTTTATAAAAAAATAGAAAACTTGGCCATGAGAATGTAAACATTGTTTGATAAGCATACTTCCTAAAGAAATTGATAATGCCACTATGTCTAAGTCAGAGTCGACTTTTTTGGCACTACAAAAAATTCAAAAAATAAAGCTTTTGGTTCCCAAGATATGACTAAAAAAGCCTTCCTACACTGCTAAAATCCCTAGAGCGAGATTTTTTTTCAAAATTCAAAAAAAAAAAAACTAATAAAAAATTAAAATTTAATTAATTAATTTTTTAAAAATTTATTAAAATTTAATTAATTCAATATTAATTTTTAAATAATTTAAGTAGTTAAACTAAATTAAAATAAAAAATAATTTAATTAAAATAAAAGAAAATAATTAAAATGATTTTTTTAATTAAAAGGGGTGATTTCATTAAAAAAATAATATATAGTACATTGTTGATCATAAAAAAAATATGGGTGGAAAAGTCACACCCCAAAAGCATAATCAAAATGGGTTAACTGTAACAGCTCCTTGCTACCTACAATCAATACTTTGGAGCTCTTTTCAACTGTTGCAATCTTCTCTTCCCCTTGTTTACCAACTTGCACTCCACCTTCTTCCTCTTAGTACTTGTTCTCAGCTAACACACTCTTGTCCTCAATGATACAATTGATTCCTTTTGGTAAATATTCCTTCTCACCAAACATCATCACACTACTTTGTACCTCCTTTCATGCTTGACTATCCTTCAATGGGGTTAGTGTATGCTTGATGCCATCTTTCTCAATGGTGCATGTATTGGCTCTACCATCATGCATAGCTATTCAATCATACTTCCATGGTCTACCAAGGATGATATGTCACACATAAATAGGAATCACATCTCAAAAAATTCTATCTTTATACCCACCAATCTGCAAGTCTACATATCATTGATTAATAATTAAGACTTGATGACTATTTTAAATCCAAGAGACTTTGTAAGGACTTGTATGTTCTTTGTTTTCTAATCCTATCTTAGCTACCATCATGGAAGATACAATATTATCCATACTACCATTATCAATATGACTTTACAACATATACCTTTACTCTTTAACATGGTCTTGAATAACGTCTTCCTTTGTGGTGGCTCTTTCTCCTCATGGCTTGCCTTCGAAAGAACTCTCCTCATCAAAAAACTCTCTCTTATTTCAGGTTATTCAATATAGTTTATCAATGACTCCACACTTTCCTCTTCATTTTGAACCACTTGATTCCTAATTTCACTCCAAGAGCTGCATGTTTGAATGTCTTCTAGACACTCATATGATCTATGCCCTACAAACTTATTGCATTTGAAGCACTTGCCAGTAAATCCATTGTAGCCTCTTCTTCTACCATATGATCTTCCACCTCTATATCCATAACCACCTCTACTAGATTGAGTTAAACTTTCATAACTACTACCAACTTCTTTACTTTGACTTTGCCACTGATTTATATTACCTGGTTGTCCTCTTCCTTCCTGCTCACCTCTACCTTTGTAACTCCTTTTGCTACCTTTGTTTTGTTGACTTCGCTTTCTAGAAAAAAAATTATCTGCCTTCAATGCAGATTGATAGGTCTCATCTACTATTCTTGGTGACAAAATTTTGATCTCATCTTGAACACTAAGCTTTAGTCCAATGATGTCACTGGAAACCTTTTATGTATCCTCCTCTATGTGTCCTACTCTAATAGTTTGTATAATTCCTCTATATACTCTTTCACTGTCATGTTCTTTTGTCTCAAATTTTTTAGCCTCCTGAACAAGTTGGTCTGATAATATTTAGGCATGAATTTGTCTTTCATCTTGGCCACCATTTTGTCCCATGACCTTATATTCTCTTTTCCCTTCTTATTTCTTCTTTTATTCCATCTCACCATAGGAATGAATGAACCTTAAGAATTTTCACTAAAAAATTCACCTTCATTTCCTCATTCACCTCTTTATAATCAAAATACTTATCCATTATTGTGATTCAGTCAATCAACTCTTCCACATTAGGACTGCCCTCATACATTGGCACATACAATTTGGGCTTTGATGTTACTCTAAGGACTACTCTAATGAACCTTTCTTCCACTCTACCTTCCTCTCCTTCTTCTACAACTTATTCTTGAGGAACCTCATCCTTTCCTTCACTCACATCACCTCAGTTCATCTGTCTCCTCTGAGCCAACTCCATGGCTTGCAACCTTGCCTGCAAATTTCTCACCTCAACCACTAGTGCATCCACTGCATGTAACCTTCTTTAGGATGTTGTTATTCCATGTCCTCTAGATACCATATTGTCTTACTACCTTTCCAAGAGCTCTGGATATATGATATTAAATGATGCAGAGAAAAACATTAAACAACTCATACTTTTCTCTTGTCTCCTTACAACTTGTTCATGCTTTAACAAAATCTCATAAGCAAACTCATTCTCATTCCAAGGATCAAGGTTTCACTATTTTTATAGTGTTTTTATTATCATTCTCATGCTCATTCAATTCCACTTTGATCTTAGAACTAACTCACATACTCTCTCAATACCACTTTCCAACATACACAACTTCTTTCACTTTTACAGACTATCTTGTAGCCTTTTTAGGCCTTTTGTAATTGTACAGATGCATATTGTTTCAAATTTAGAAACTAATGTTATATTATGACACCCTCTATGAATTTTATTATCCAAAATCTACTCATAGATTACCTTTTCATTCCTTTTTAAGGCTCTATCTAGGCCTAATTAGGCCTCCACTACCCTGTGGCACACAGTGGTCCATAATCATATGCATATGTATTGTATTGGTATAAAACCATATAAATCCATTATTAGACATTAAGTTTTATCCAATCACAATTTTTTGTGAATTTCCATTGGTGTAACTCTTGATAAATAAGATTTTATCTCGAAACCCCAAAATAAGGTTAATATAGTTTGTAGTGACCTAAGAGGGAGAAATTTGAGGTTTAAGGAAATAAATCAAGTTTCAAATCATTGTGATGCTAGGATAAAATTTTTGCTAACCCCACACATGTTATAGAATCATTAATCACCCTCCTTAACACCTCTACTACATATTTGTATAATGTTTTGTATTTGACTGTGTATGAATGCACTATTACTACAGGACTATTTTATCTTTCTTGTAAACTAATATGAAAACAAGAAAAATAATCATAAAATAACATTTAGGAAACATATATTGAACTTACCAATTCCACAATAAGCATCAAAAGTGCATCCTTATTAGATCTTCCTTTAATGATCAGTCTCACACAATCTTCCTTTAATGCACACACTCAGAAAAAGGGTCTGTCATAGTGTTTTACCAAACACGAGGGATTATTTTCTATGTTTATTTTAAATTTAAACTATTCATCATTATAATGAATCCTCTTCTTCAATATCTAGTACATTTTTATGACCTATAACTACTCTAGCTTCCTTTGGACCTTCCAACGGTCACAAAAAAGCTACTTAAAACATTGAAAGTATACACCAAGTTTGTTTTTTCATACATAGATGATCTAAGGCACATGAAATATACCCATGGTGTCTTCAAAAAATTTCCCTTAACAACATCAAAACTGAATCATCCCTCAACACACATAAAACTCCTAAACTATGCTTCACAAATTCAAAATTTTAAATTATTGAAATTCGTGGGAAAATGTCAATTTTGAAATCTAACCTACCTAAACACACATATACACTTGGAGAAAATTATAAAGTATGTATTATGACTCTTAAAACCCTTAAAAAAACCCTAAACTTTCTATTTGACCACTAAACATCTTGATTGAGCCAAAATTGCCTAAATAAACACAAGCCAAGTAATGGTGTTCATGCATCATATAGCCTTCTCAAATTCAAATTATGACCAAATTGGTGCACCAGTAAACACATAATAGATGAGAAAATATGAAAATTTTGAAACACAAGGAATTGGGGAGCCAAAATATGGGTCACAAGGGCCCATGCTAGAACCATGCAGTCCATGTTTTTAGTGACCCAAAATCGTACAACATATGGTTCTTGGTAATAGGCCCAAAACCACAAAAAAATGGGCATGGAAGAAAGAGAAAGAAGGGATATAATGGTAACAATAAAACATGGTAAATATATCTATAATATAGAGAAAAATGTGTCAATAGGAGCCTACTCTGAATCAATAATCAACAAACACATAAGTACCCTAGAACAATGCAATTTTATAACTAAAACCACCCTGAACCAAAATTAGGTGTCTAAAAATTTTCAAATATATTTATAATATTCTTGGAACTACATAAGGCCTCTCTATCAAAACCTAATTTTAAAAATAAGTGTTTCATTACAAATATTCAATCTTGAACCATTGTCAACAAACACTCTTTTGATCCCTAAATTGTTGATATTAACTTGAACATGTGAGGGTAAATGTTGATCAATAACATCTCTTGGAGGTATTTTATCATCTTCAAAGGTGATTTCATTCTCACCAACATTAAAGCATCTAATAATAGATGTAAAAATTATATGATTGAGTATCACTTAGTAATGTTATATCCTCTAAATATTTTTAGAGAATATCCTTATAGACATTGGATTTGATAAGTAATTTGAGAACGGATATATTGGATTTAGTATTTTATAATTAATCCATCATATTATAATCTTTTGAAACATCTAATATTATATTAGGAGCTTGAGGGATATTAGGAAGGATGATTTGGTTATTTCCCCCTTTGTTAAGAAAGATTATGTGGGACAATTTCATTTTTATCTCTATCCCTCCTTTGGATATTATGGTTCACCTCATAATAAGCCATCATGCATTGAAGAGTATCTATATTAGAAGAAGATATTTCCACATAAGACTCTAGGGTTATTCTATCATTGGTAAGGGAAGAAAGACATACACATGAGGTGCTAGAATAAATACATGAAAAACTAACATGTCTTGCAAGGTATTCAAGCATTTTACTATATTCAATGGAAGAAATATAATTAAAGATGAAAATTGGAATTTTATACAATAATAATAACATGATAAAATTTTTAGGAGTATGCCATATATATTGGTACATTTGAAAGCATGACATGATGGAAGAACATCTAAAATTTATATTAAGAAAATAAATATGCATATCCATTATGAAATAAATATTTTACATATTGTAGATGATATTTATGAATTATATAGCACCTTAGTCTTGTATACTTGACAAACTCAGACCTTGATTATTTCTCTCATTTATAGACCTTCCCCACTTCCACAAGTCTCACATTTTCTCTCTCTTATGCCCCTTAGCCTATCTCTTAGTCCGACCAATCTTATGTTGATGACCCATGTATTCTATCTTACCTAGAATGTTTAAAACCTACTTATCTTCTACCTTTGCAAGTTCTGTACTTATTCTCTTTTCCTATTTCTTAGACACTTACGTCCTAGATAAACACCTATGTCAACATAAGTTTTATATTCTGACATAATTTTCTAGTGCCCTAAAGTCATCTAATTTACAAATTAAATGTATCCTAATGGTCAGCTTAAATGTTTTAATGTGAGATATTCTTTCGTTAGGATTGGTATATAAGCACAATCAACCCTCATTCATTCTAAATTCACTTAGCATAGCCCTAGAAAAGACCTAAAGATATTGAGTAAACTTATCAAAGGCATTCTATCAAAAATTCAAGTGAGAAAAGCTTCCCTATTTTCTCTTATTTCTATATTAGTCATAGGTACAACACATCTATAGGTTTGAGGTACTGAAGAAGTAACCTAAGAGCTATATTTTTCAAGTTACAATCTAGGTCACTATTGTACTTGCTTATCACATATCGCATGATTCACACACAACCCAACATGTAGGGGATAACTACATAAGTTTGAGGTCTTCTTCATACTATTGGCTATGTATGCAATCCTCATTGATAGAGGGATCTTTGGGGTAGCTTGACACCGTGTACCCACTAACCCATTTTTTTAAAATCCACTATAAAGATTAAGAACTATAGTTTGAACATTTGACAAGGACTGACAATCCAGGCCCTAAATTTGAATACACCAAAGTGAAGACAATGATGAACCCAAAAGCATCTAGGTGATCACATCCTATTTAAATAGTTATTATGTACTAAACACTTGCATTCGATCTAAACACTAGCATCGATACAACCATCCCAGGCTAACGTGTCTATAGTTATAGAGGCACTTTATCTAAAATTTGATGACTGTTACATAATATTCTTTTAAACTGCTTCATGCCTATTCTAAATCCAAAGCTATATTAGCATCAAAACTAGCTAAGTATTTTGTTTTCATTATCATTAAAATATCTAACACATCTATACTTTTTATTTTTAGTATATCTCAACATAATAAATTTAGTATATATTCTATCTGAATTTTGTAATTAATTAGCCTACTATATATCTATTTATCACCCTTGTGCTTATTCATTTTTATATTATTAACCTTATCTACTCATAGTAGGATCCACATCCAATTTAGGGTTAAACATTTGATGAAATTGATTTATGTGAATAAAAAAAAATGATCTAAGGCTTCCAAGCCTCCTAGGGTTTCAACCTGTTATGATGAATTTTTAGATTTGAAATTTACCCTAGCGTTATACCCTCCTCTCGTCATAAGGGTTTCATGTGCATATGCTTGCAAGTCGATTCTTCCTTGATTGGTGCATTTCAACCTCCAAACATATCTATTTTAAAATTTCTCAGAGATATTTGCTACTCATGTTGGTATACTAAAATCCTATTTTTGTTCACCATAAGTTAGTATAGATTTCTCATTTTTTACAATTTACTATTTTTAGTAAATTTTGGCATACAAGGTGAATGGTGTAATTTTTTTAAATTAATTTATGGGATTCATCAAAAATAATATTTTATTCAAAAACATCTCTACGATATCTAAAATAAATTATTGTTTTATCAAAATGATTGATTCTTTATTGGAAATCTTTTTGGGTTTTGCTTGTGAAGCATTTTGTATTGTTTGGGCAATTTCTGATTCATAATAGATAAAATTAAAATTCCTCAAATTTTTTTCATCCTTATGGTTGTATAGACAAAAACCATTTTTGTTTGCCAAAATATCATACATATTTTTCAAATTTAACATTTTACTATTTTTAGTAAATTTAGACCTACATACCATACATTGTACTTTTATTTCCCTATTTTTTAAGTTCGTCTCATTTCCTATTTTTCCTAAAAAACCTATATCAGATTCTCTAATTTATTATCAAATCACATTATATTGATTTATCTTCATTTGGCACATTATGGTGACCCTGACTTTTGGTCTTAAAACCTTAGTTGACCTAGGGTTTCATTATTTACTATTTTATAAATTTTGATTACTAATTTCAAAGTGTTCAAAATTTAAAATTCATAATTTTACCTTTTCTAAAATAATGTTCAATATAGATACATCTCTTAGTTAGTTATTTCATTATACAATACATAATGGTAGTTGTTACTTGTTATGTTTCATGCATGATTCAATCCATTAAGGCTATACGGGGTTCAAAATCTAATCATTTCAAAATAGTAAAACTAGAGAATGATC
The DNA here is from genome assembly GCA_037957365.1 of Torreya grandis. Taxonomy (NCBI): domain Eukaryota; kingdom Viridiplantae; phylum Streptophyta; class Pinopsida; order Cupressales; family Taxaceae; genus Torreya; species Torreya grandis. Next base: position 776,230 of record JARHVA010004348.1, on the reverse strand, counting down.
TTAATCGAGATAGAATTCAAACTTGTTCTTACCAATATTATTGAAATAATATTGAGCCTCTTCCTCCTAACCCTAATGAGGGTGATAGATACCATCCCTCTAACCAAGTCCATGTTATCATTTCTTCAAGGGATAAGGTCGATGGTGTATATATGCATATTCAATTTGAGGTATCTAAGGTTTGTGATTGTCAATTATTAAAATATCAAATCACTAATATAAGAAAGTCAATAAAAGAGTTACAAAATTAGATTACACACCTATAGAATCTAACACATGATAGTGTTAATCATGTATTTGCATCCTCATCTACCAATATTATGTCAAATAAAGTTTCTTCTCCAAATTCAAAGCTACAATTAAACACATATATAACAAGTGATCCAAATATTATATCAAAGTTTACTAAGAAACCAAGTGAAATCCTAAGAGAAATTATTTAAGACAAAATGATCAAAGTACCTCCTCCACATCTTATAAGGAGATCCAAATACTATTGTTCATATCATAGAATACATGGGCATCATACAAAATATTATTTTGCATTACAAAACAAAATACAAAGTCTCAAATATAGTAGTGATTCTATAATTGATACATCACTTAAGCAAACCATTCACATTATCGGTACTTATCATAAAGCACATGTACCAAAACAATAAATGTGGGTATCGAATAAAAATTTAGAGCAAAAATAGTTGCCACTATTAAACATAGAGAAAGAAAAGGTTTCAAAAAGAAAAATTAGATCAAGAAATGAATACAAATTTACCTCTCAATAATGATATTTAGTTTTCCAAACAATATATTTTTAGAATAAAATATTTACAAAAATTTAGTTATCATGGTCAATGATTGGGAAAACATTTTGAAGGCATCACTCATCTTATTTTCACATATGACCATAAAGGCTTGGGCTATATTGGCAATACTAATACAAATAATTCAAAGATATATTTGGCCAATGCACAATAACAAAAACTTAAAATTGAGAACAATAAAAGAATAAAACACATATAGAAAAGATATCATCAAAAAAAGAGCAATGGGCAGATCAAATATTTAAGCTGGGAATTCTAACTAAAGAGGTCAAAAATCAAGAGACACTTGACAAATATAATGTTCCAAATATAGATATAAAGGAGGGAATTACAAGTATTTCTTCAAATTAGGGTAGATTCACTACTCTTATAGATGGTAAATAATCTTTAGATGAACAGTTCAACAAACCATGTTCTAATATGCTTGAAACTTACCACGTGATCTATTCATACTCTCAAGACCTAGTACATATTTATTGAATCCATCACTAGTAGATGTAAAACAAAATAAAGATACATGAAAATCAAACATACAAAGTAAAAACTTATCAAAAGAGCATGATACATTTTATGACTCTACTATGCATACATATGACACATCTTGTTCAAGAGATGTTATGCATTTACCTCTCCTTGCAGATTATCATCATTTTATTGAGATCATTAGATATCTTATGGATTTTAAAATATTCCAAGAGAAATTAAACATGCTCTTATTACTATTATTCTACAGAAACCATAGTCCTATTATACATATGCAAAGCATCACAGATTCTACAGTGAGATATATTGCATCTATACATGCTCCTTGGTAATACCACCAGTTTATGGCACCAGGTACCAAGTGGGGAGATACCTATAAGTATCAATTGGATGAGATCACAGGGTAGTCTCTTCACATATTCCAAACATGTAAAAAAAATCAAAAACATTCAAAAATCCAAAAATATTTTTGACATCTACACATTTTATTGTCTCTTTGGCATCTATGTGTTAGTTCCATATTGATGGATATCATATTGGTTACTTTTACATATACATGTGATTCATGTTTCTATTTGAGTGTGATACATGCATACACAGATACATGATTTATGTATTTATGGATGACTAAGCTTTTCATCTTCTCATATCACCAAGATGTTGGGGGCATCCACCTTCTTTGATCACAATACTTTTAGATTATATCATTTTAAGGTCACTTTACATTATCATGTTTGAGCTAATATGTACTTACACATGACTTTATCCATGATTATATCTTTCGTAATGTACTTGATATTCTATGTAATGACATTTTTACTAATACATTTGATCCATAGACTACTACCATATGTTTATGTTGGTTGCTTATATTTTTATTTATGCATTTCTTTGAGGGTCTTACCTTGTTATCGTCTTGTTTATTAAGCATTTGAATATGCTTCATTGTTTGTGACCCCCATGTCTTTTTTTGTTTCTTTGACATTTGAATATGTCATTGCTTATTGTATGGACATTTGAATATGTCATTTTTACTTTTATGGACATTTAACTAAGTCGTGTGCATTCAATTGCAACAACCCCCTGGGTTAGACATAAAAATGCATGATTTTTTTTTTAATTTAACACATCAAATATAGATTACTCCATCTTAATTTATAGATACCATAGGAAATACACAAGGTGATAATAACATCAAGCATATTATATCACATAATACTGATATCTAATATCATGAGAGTACACATTATAATGTGAATGCAGAAAGTAATTTCATTAACTTAGCTACAACTAAAACAAGTCTATAGCCACCACTATTGATTTACAATAACAAGTAATTACAACTCTTCATAGCAATACTCAATTATAAATACAATATGATATAATGTACATATAGATACATGGCTCTCTAGAGCATAAATTCCTCTAACTCTCTAGTATCTGTGGCAATCTCAAGTGTCGTCTCGATAAGTACTACTACTATGGGGAGGGAGAGCAACATCTGAGCACTTTTTCACACCAACCATGGACCAACGATCTCCCATACTAATCCCATCAGGGAATGACCCTTCCTTCATGAATGAGTAGATAGTGATGGCACAAGAATCCAAAAAGACAAGCAAGTACCCATGTGTTGTATGATTAATATGCAGTATATCATAGAAATCTATTTTATTTCAAGATATCACATAAATATGTGAATCATACCCATAAAATGATAATGTATCGCTAAACATACTTTGGCCTAAAATTTTATAAATAATAAATGATAATGATCTAGATCAATCAAATTCATACACATCACTTGATCAAACTATCTTTATCTATCATTATGAGACTAGTAAGCCAGTGAAGTCCATCTCACTCCTTACTCTGAATCAGTAATGCAGATTAGTCAAATATAATTCAATTAGAAGATTCATTTAAATTACATTCTAATCACATGTACAATCAAATCAGATGCTAAACATAAGAGTAACCAAAACATATATTTATTTTGTCAAATGTATGAATGAATCTTACATTATTTCTATCTCATACTAGAAATAATGACTATAGTCTTTACCACTTAGGTAAAATATACATAATTGTAGATTTAACTACTATAATTTAATTCCAAAAATATTACACCTATGATAACCCATATTATCATAGTCAGATATTCTAATACATAATTACTAGTTTTCTAAAAAATAATCATATAAAGTAGTCTTAAAAATCATGAAAACATAAACAAATATACAAGTATCTATATATAACGAATCAAGTCATAGCTCACGTAGAACCTAAAAACATACCAACATGGCATTCGTTAAAGTATCAAAGGTTGAAAGCATATATATATATATATATATATATATATATATATATATATATATATCTTACCAACTGAGATAACATGAGTTTAGGCAAAATAATTGTAGTATGTATTATTTGAGTACAACATACTTTTATACTGTAGTACCCTATGATATCACATACTATCATAGGTTCTCAACTTCATAAATACACATATCCAACATATAATTTCAATAATCTAATGATCCATATGGATAACACCAGCAAACAAGTACAAGATTATACCATCCAAATATACCCTGAGTTTAGACTGCAACTTAGCATTCAAAGTAACATAACTATAAGCATGCATCATGATGCACCATTATATACTAGATATAGCCTAATATTTATATATATTAGTAATCTTCTAACATGTATTGCACTCGAATATTCAATGCAGAATACATATGTCACATAATTAATTAATAATTTGTAAGAAATAAAAACCACATAAACCCATTATGACATCCGTATACACATCTCATTTTGTTTTCTAGGTTATAATCTCATATCCCTAAGAGACTTAATACCACCAATTAGATTATAGGTACAATCCTTATGTACGAATACTTGCATACCATAATATGCACCACATAATTCAATAAAATAGCCATTATATGATTTATTCACATGAGTCACGGGCTATATATAGAACTAATGTTTATCCTTTATTATTAATTTCATGAACCACAGTTCCTACGCACATAGCTGAAGTTTAGATAATTTTCCAATTACTTTCGATTTAGCTAAACCAATTTTCCTTCAAACCAAAAGTTTGACGTATTCATTTTAATTTTCATATTACCTAACCGATTACATTTTTTTATAAAGCACGCCTACTAAAAAAGTAAGCACGTATCTCTCCAGGTACATTATTCTATTATAAAATTATACAACGTACATAGATTTGTTATAAAATATAATAGAATGACTATAACCATAAATATGTTGGTATTTGTTCATTCACAGGTTCTCGCTAGTTATAAACAAAGAGATGATATTAATATGGCTTTTCTCCTTGTTCACAATTGATATATTCAATAGTCCTGTATACATGATACAAATAGATATAAAAAAATATAAAGATATTGGGTTTATTCAGATTATTCATAACAATTAATAATCCTTATTCTAAGAATAAAGAGGAATTGAAATAATTATACGATTTCCAACCTAAATTTACTCTGCAGCCTGGATACTTACTACTACCACTTTGATCCTTAGTTATGGTCCAATTCACATGGTAGCTACTTGTCCTCCTGTGATATCATTTTCTAAGTCCCTCTTCCATTGGATTTTCCTTCTACATAGCCTATCATGCATGTATATCTATTTTGATTTTTCTTAACATTCTTAATTTTGACTTGGGAAACACCAAGCTGACTCCCTAGTTAGAACTTCGCTGATACATGAATCTATAAATCCATCTTAATATAGAAATAAATCTATTAAACAAAGGTTGGAAAAACTCAATGCCAAGAACTAAAAGAATGTGTAATGATGTTAAGGATTTACGAAGATCCCTTTAATACAAAATTCATTAATGTTAAGTATTAGTAACACATGACCAACTCCCTCTTACGTCATTAGTTTCACCCATCTCACGATGCAAGAGAACTTAGCCACTTCTCGATGTAGGTACACTTCCCAATGCCCCAATAACCAATCATAAATTATACTAAATAACTAAATGTGGGTCTTCCTCTACCCTTCCTGTCAATTCACAATAACATAAAATCAAATATGCGTCGGCTAACAAATCATGAAAGTTGTGATAGAATCAAATAAAGTCACTTTCATGATATAATTGTTAAATGCAGGAAGCAGATGGAAGTATAATTGTTAAACATAGGAAGCAGATGTGAAGTGGCTCGCACTCCCAAAAATAAACATGAGCACAATACATATACATTATATATATGTCCTATCCAGACATGGAGATAAACACATATTTATATTTTGTTGAAAGCGCAAAGGGGCTTTCTGAGTCCTTTGAAATCTTTGACTGAAATGGAATGTGGTTCCGGTTGAGTTGAAATAGTTGAGAGAAAAAGAATGGTGACAGCATTGTTCTTTCGTTGAGTTAAAGAAAAGAAAAGAATAGAACTTGATACAAGCTTGGCATCGTGCAGCTTGAAAAGCTGAGATATGAGGAGCAGAAGAAGTGACTACAAGAAGATATGACAAATAGTGGTGGTGGCTACATCTACCAAACTGCTCTGCACCACCACTTCCCCCAAACTTCTACTATTTGAAACTAGGGTATTTACAAAGGAATATGTCATTTTTTCTCTTTGTGAGATGAATTTATAGGGCCTTGCCCACTGTATAAGCCTTTGGTTTAATTTCTCTGAATATACTTTACATCATGCACTATAATTATAAAAATCAAATTATATCATTAATTAAAATTATACTCAGCACTATAATCAGTAGACTGCAATAAAGTTTATGTATGTAGAACTATGAATATATGTTTAGTAGATCATTGTATTTGGCAAAGTGTCATATTAAGCAGATCATTGTATTCACCATGATATATATTCTCACATCAGAATTATATCAACTCATGTAGTTAGACAAATCACCAAGCATCTCTAAATAGCTAAACAGAAGTGGGGCGATGCTGAGAAGTACGGGGATTGGAGATTTTGTTTATTTTTAATTTTTTATTTTTTTGGGTTTAAGATATACTTTGGTATGTGCTATATTACCAGATCATTGTGCTACCGACTATAATGGCTCAGATTATATTACTGTAGTTACTCACCAGAATAAATACACCTACAAAACTACAACTATTTATCTAGTTATTCTTTTATATAACAAAAGTATTTTGTTATTTATTCTCATATTATGTATAATTCATATACAAACATATAACAAAATTTTGTATGTATATGTATATGTGACAGCTTAGGAGTAAATAAAATATACAATTATATATGTTCATATATCAAATAAACATATAGACTTCATAAATATACAAACAGAGATGTGTTTTTATATGTATTTAACTAGATATATTTTTGTACACAAATATACAAAATTCATACAATACCTTGAATTATATATAAAATTTAATGCTAAACTTATCTAGAAAAATAAAAACCCTCTTCTTCTCTTCTTCTCAATTCTACGTTTTTCATTGCTCATCAAGTATTCCAACTTGTGAAAGCATACAGAACTGGATTGGCACGAACAAGTAGTCCTTTCCTCCAAGCTTGCTCATTTCCGTCTCCACTCCCTCGCTCCACACACTCTATTTTTCAACTTCCCCCCAAAATTCATATCCTCTTGATAAATAGTAGAATCGTAGCTTTGAAACAGAGCTTTAATTGTTTTAAAGATTTTTTTTTCCCCATATTTAATTTTTATTACTTTTTTCTATTTTTATGTTTTTAATATGGTTTTCTTTATTTAAAGATTCTTTTATTTATTTATTTATTATTTTATCTTTATTTCTTAAATAATATGATTTAATTAAAACTTTTATCAAAATCAAAATCTTTCCTCTTTATTATTTTTATTGTCAAACTTTTTATTTTTTTTACTTAAGTTTACAATAATTAATAAATTTATTAATTATCATTTCAAATTGTCATGACAATATAATGATTAATTTATAGACTAATAATCTGAATTAGTCTAATCAAATAAATCTTGAAGCATTCATGACCACACACAAGGCACACTCAACAAAATCTATAAAACCATTAAAATATAATCTCAAATCGTAAGTAAACATCTATCTATTATAAGTAGCATTAAAGACATTATGCTAACCATTCAAATTATGCATCTAACATGAATTATTTATGCAATGTGTTCAAGGTTCTTGCTAGCTCTTTGTCGACTTGTGACATCTCGATCTATGCCACCATCTTTGATGATGCTCTCCCTCTAGCATGTTCAAGAGATGAATTCTCTTACGTCCACCTCACAACACACAAGTAATTAGATCATATCTCATGATAAACATAAAGCAATAATATAACTGAAATAATACATTAATATACTCAAAAAGTAAATGCATATATTAATCCAACTCACAGTAAGCAATCATGTATCATTATCTAACTAAGCAACATTCTACTATCTCATAATAGCATAAATATCTAGCTTAGTCAAAAAAATAACCAAATTTGAATTTGTTAACTGTAGATATTCATGGATAATCTAACAAGTTTGCCTGATGAAAAATTTGGATGTAACATCGATTGTGCAACATTTAAACATGTCTCTTGTTTGTAGTCTCCTTGGACCATTGTCTTTTGATTTACTTTTGAGTGCCTATGTGTGTGTGTGTTTGATTGTTTATTAAGCTTGTATTGTTACTATATAGACATTGTCATAATATTTATCATGCATCTTAGTCCTTGATGTGATTACATTCTATGTGCTTCAATGATACATTTACCTAGACATGTTCTCTTACATGTTACATGGTTCATTCACAGTATATGGTTATCTCATCCTTTTGAGGTGAGGTAACTACCGGTTTCTATCTTCTCTCACCTCAATGAGTGGGCATGACATAGAGGCATAATGTTTGTACATTCACAATTTTTAAATTCAGTGGGGACATGTTTTGGAAACATGTTCTTCACACTTTGTATTCAACATCCCCATATTATAGTGGGGGCATGTTTTAGAAACATGTCCTCCACATTAGCACTTATATCATTTTTTAATTTCAAATTATAGTGGAGGCATGCTTTGGAAGAATTATCTCCACACTTCATATTTTTAAATTGGCCTAATTACACAATCATATGATTGAGATACACATTTGTGATAGAATTCTATACATTAATACCATTATTATACACAATTTTATCATAAGACATATCTAAGGTGCATATATTATGCATTGTGTGTATAATATTGCAAAATCAAATCAATTTCATATTCCAAACACTTTAAGGGACTACGACCACCCACCATGTTGAACTTTTATGGATTATATTGAGTCAATCTACTTCAGTAGTTGGTTCACTTTTTGGTATGATTAAGGTGATTAAATCACTTAATCTTGCCAAGTTTGTAAGTTGGACTTGATTGTATCATTCACCCTCACCAGTTTGATAGTGTGAGTTGACTTGGTTCACTCACACTCACTAGATTACATGTATGATTGGGTTACACGGTTGAGCTAGTCTCAACTACCAAGTGGCAATCCACATTTTCTCTAAGGTTGGGGGACATGGGCCCTCTCTCTCTCTCTCTCTCTCTCTCTCTCTCTCTCTCTCTCTCTCTCTCTCTCTCTCTCTCTCATTAGATATATGCACTTTTCGTATTTATACTTGTCTCAATCTCAGTTTCAGTGATTCGTAATGATACATCTTTCAAATAAAATTACCAAAAGGCAAGATGGTTGCATCGATACACAAGTGCACTCTTAAACCTTACTCTCTTTGAATTTCAATCATTTCAATGTTTTCAATTTTAGATTATATGCACTAATTATATATTGTAATATGCTCTTGGTTATAGGTCAGTCACCAATAAAGCACTCAAGTTGGACTCAAGCAAAGGCAATGTGTGTTATACACACCTAGGTATGCATTCCTTTCATTTAAACTAACAATTTCATTTCTAGATTAAAGGAGGGAAAATGTACATGATATTTATGAATTAAATATCATCTTAGTCTTGTACACTTGGAAAACTCAGACCTTGGTTGTTCTTCATAGTTCTAGACCTTTCTCTCTTCTACAAGTCTCGTATCTGCTCTCTCTTGTGCTCCTTGGCCTATCTCTTAGTCTGATCAGTCTTATGTTGATGACACACTTATTTTATTTTACCTAGAATATTTAAAACCTATTTATCTTCCACTTCTGTAAGTTATTGACCTGTAGATGTTTTTCTACTCCTTGAACACTTGCATTTCGAATAGACAGCTACATCAATACAGGTGTCATGTCTCAATGCAAGTGTCCAATGTCCTAAAATTATCTAATTTACAAATTAAATGTATCATAATGGTCAACCTAAGTGCCTTAATGCGAGATATTCTTCCATTAGGATTGATACATAAGCACAATCAACCCTCATTCATTCTAAATTTAGCTAGCACAAACTTGAAAAATACCTAAAGAGACCAAGGCAACTTATCAAAGGCATTCTATCAAGTATTCAAGTGGACAAAACTTTTCTATTTTCTCATATTTCTATATCAGTCAAGAGACAACACATCAAAAGGTCTGAAGTATAGAAAGAGTATCCCAAGAGCTATATTTTCCAAGTTACAAGCTAGGTCACTATTGTACTTGCTTATCATATATTACATAATTCACACACAAGCCAACACGTAATAGAGAACTACATAAGTCTAAGACCTTATTCAAAGTATTGGCTATGTAGGCAATGCTCATTGACATAAAGGTATTTGGGACAACTCAACACTGTGTGCTCACTAACCTTTTTTTTTCATAGCCACTATGAAGATGAAGAATTAGGATTTGATCATTTGACAAGGAGAGATAGTCCATGACCCATATTTAAATGCACTAGAGTGAAGGTGATGATAAACTCAAAAACATCCAAGTGTTGCATTTTGTTTCAATAGTTATTTTGTACTAGACACCTGCATCTGATCCAAACACTAACTTCGATGCAACCATCTTAGATTGACACAAGTGTCCATGGCTACATAAGCACTTAATCTAAAATTTGACAACCGTTACAAAATATTCTTTCAGTCTGTTTCATGCATGTTCTAAATCCAAATTTATAATAGCAATAGAACCAACTAAATATTTTCTTTTTATTATCAACACAATATCTAACATAGTTGTACTTTCTATTTTTAGCATATCTCAACATAATAAATTCGATGTGTATTTTATCTGAGTTTTATAATTAATTGTCATGTTATATATCTGTTTATCACACTTGTGCTTATTCATTTTTGTATTCTTAACCTTATCTACCCATAGAAGAATCCACATCCAATTGAGGGTTAAATACATATGAACACATCTACACTAGGGTTTGGAAAATATGACTCGAAATCATATCCTAAGAACAAACACATGCAAAATCATGCTTTTGTAAGCACCCTAAGGTTTCAAATAATATAAATTAAAAAAGCGTAACCTGGGGCTTGGGATAAAGCAAATAGAGATGGGTGTTTCATATCTAGCACAATTAACCCTTGAACAATTTAGAATTTCAAATGTAACACCATATGAGAAATATCAAAGCAATGTTTCACCAAGATGTAATATAGATAAATGGATTTAAATTAAATTGCAATACTAATACCCATAACATTTAACTAAGCCTAACATTATATGCAAGACAATAATCAAACCTAATTAATTAATTCCAAATCCAAAGAAAAGAGGTGCCATGCAAGGTTTATAGATGTATCTTGATCGAATAATAGTTGTCAAAATATATCAATTTGAATTCAAATTAAGATATTATTAGCATCTACACAAACTTAGAATGATCAAAAATCTAAAAAGGCATAAACAATAAATGAAAATACTTAAGCCAAAAGGGGTCACAAAAACACATGTCAAGAGTGTTTCTACGAGCCTAACATGACTAGGAGCATATGGATCTTCTTGAAAAAGAGGTCAGCACAAGGGAACTCAAATAAAATAAAAAGGGCACTAGAAGAGTTAAGAGAAGGATAAGGAACCATCAAAAGTTAACAAAATGCACCAATAATCTTTATCTTGAACCAATAATCAACAAATACACAAGCATACTAAAATCATACAATATAACATTCAATAATACATATGAGACCTTTTCAGTTATGTATATATAAAAATTCACATTGTAGATGACACTTATGTTTATCATCAAATATATAAAATTTATAAATATCATATGAGTTGACAACTTTTTCCAACATTGATACTTATAATTTTAGTTGAATATATTTTCTTTATTTTTATTAGTTTATATTAATAATAAATTTATTGATAAAATGCTTTACGATATATTATCATAAGTCTTAGTTTATCATTTATTGTAGACTTTCACAATGAATCATTAATATTAATTTAATTAAAGAGAGTGTTTCCACAATCCATGATGTAACAGATGATATTTTTTAATTAAACTATGTAATTTATTTTATATCAACATTTTCGATCACGTTCTATGAGCCATCATCAGGTTTAGAGAATAATATGAATAGATTATAGATTGAAGCTTCTATTTATAGATACAGTGGGGCCCTATGCTAGGGGCTACTGCTCCTAAAAAACTGATAAATGAGGTTCCATGGAAACAAAAATTTATTTCAATTGCTTAAAAAAAACATCTTCTGAGCAAATATTGCTTCGGGAATTATTTCCCAACCTAGGCATGCAGTGGGGAGCACAAAATTTCGTTTACCCACTTAAAATTTCTCTTACTAGATCGCATCCCTGTATGTGGTTAGATTTTATTGATGCAATACATTTGAATAGTGTTGTGATCCTATTTTTTCTCTGCAGATAAAAATAAAGAATTGCATAGAACCTTGGTAGTACGAAAAAATCTTATTTTTCCTCTACATCCTCTATTGAGAGAATTTAGTTTACCCCTTTTCATGAAATGAATAAAGTATTGTAGTCAAGTAGTTGGAAAAATAATAAATAAAATAAGATGGTCAATATTAAATGAAGTAACTACATTAAAACTATGTTGTTAGGATAAAGGTGCTAAATACTAATTAGAGTTGGTTTGTTATGGTTAAAAACTAATGTCTTCATGTACAAAAGCAATAAAAATAAATTAAATTAATTAATTTACTTTTTACAAGTATCGATAAGATTTTAAAGAGATTTATATTTTGTAATATTAATTTAATAATTTAAAGAATTGAGGCTTTTGTAATTTATAATATTAGAAAAAATGTTTGTAGAAAAAATTGTGTGAAATTTTTATTAACATTTAATTTTTTTAAATTAATCAAGTCTACAACTTAATGCTAAAGACTAAAAGGGTTCCATCCCCTCAAATTCACTCAGATTTTTTTTTTCTAATTAATCATAATAAATTAAAATTAAAATTTATTTTTAAAATTAAAAAATATTTTTTATTCAATCTCTCATCCTGCATAGAATTAAATTTATAGACACCCGCTTCAGCACACCATTGTTTCATCTTATTAACGAAATCCCTGGATTGCCCATTGCATCAAAAACTATGCTCGTTGCACCAATTCCCCATTCTCTCATCTTGCATAGAATTAAACTTTAAACAGAGTTGTAGACACCCGCTTCAACAACTTCTCATCTGTAATCTCATTTTTTATTGCATGCATTCAAATACCATACCTTAAAATGATTCAAGTGTTTTAACTGCCGATGACCATTGATTCCTCCCATTGTAAGTCAACCTATAGGAATAAACCTTTTTAGCCAAAACTTTGAGTGTATACATGTCAATTCTGCTAATCGCACCTCCAATATTTAATTTAAAATCTGAATTTGAATTCTATTGTCAAATAATTAATACATTTGTATGCTTCCACATTTTGGATACATGTTTACCAAGGCTATCACATGTACAACATTTGACTAAAATCTGCTTTGATTATTTGCTTTTTGTCAAACAATTCAATGCTTTCTGTATCCTGCCACATTTCGCATGTGCGCCATTCAGGGGAATCAACTACAACATGTGACAAAATTCCACTTTTGATTAACTTCTTAATTCATCTCCGTACCCTGTTCCAATGTTCCAAATGTGGCATAAGTTGGGAGGATGTTGGCAAAGCCAATGAATCTAGCTTTGCAATCACCAAATTGCATTTCCTTTTAACAATCATATTTTCCAACATAGGCTATTTTGTGCATATTTAGCAAAGATTGCGGTCCATGGGTCCACATTCCCTTGTATTTTGTCAAACCTGCAAATGCTTTTACATTTTTGCATAGATGACTATCAAGGCAATTCCAATGTCAACTTTTAACATAAATCTCCTTTTGATTATTTTGGATGGATCTCCATATCCTTTTCTAAAGCTCTTATTTTGGTACACACTAACCCATGAGAGGATGTTAGGTTTTATATTACCCCTGTCAATTACATTTGCTTATAAATCTGAAAAGGCTAATTCAACAAGCCCATTTTGTGCATATCCATCGATTGCAATCCATGAGACCACCTCTTGTTGAGAAAGTTTTCTGAAAAGCCTTGGAAAACTCATTAAAAACATCATTTTGTGCATATAGTGTAATTATTGCAATCTATGAGATCATAGTTTTGTTATGCATTTTGTCAAGCAATCCCTCTGCCGTAGTTGCCACAAATTGCATTCATGTCTATTAGAGCTGTCACAAGTACAATTTTTTTTTTTTAAATATGCTTTTGATTATCAAATCAAAACCATTTATTTTAACCCCTTTTTTTTTAATAATTCAATTTGTTAAGCAATTCACTTGCCTCTCTAATATCTTAATCTGGGATTAAAATAATATTATTATTGAAATAAAAAGTGTTCTTAAATATTTGAAATAAAGTAATAATAGTCTAATTTGCCTTTCATTTAAATTGGGATTTTTAAAGGTCATGGACACTTAAGGTCAAAAGGTGAATTTTATACGGAAGCTTATAATATATTTTTTTTCAAAGGAAAAAGTAAACTCTCTCTCTCTTTTGGGCATCACATTTGTAGAAGGGATATAAAAGGAAAAGAAATGTTCTTTTGAAAAGGTTATGCAATTTGAAGAGTGAAAATCTTATGCAAGTATGTCAAGTTTGAACAAGTGATTCGATGATGAAAACTTTCAAGTGCACCAAGGAGCTTGGGAACGAAAACCTCTATTTTTTTTATTATAACAGCTATATTCGAAGGCTATAATTGTGCCTCAATTTTGCATAGTTGTGTGCAAGTGGATCTACAAATGTGTCTTTGAATGCCACCTTCATCAAGGATTATTTCAAACCTTTCGGAGAGTTGAAAATTCATAATTTGCAAGTCAAAGAAGTGGATGAATTTGGTTTGAAGAGTTTTGTTGATTTTTAGAAGAATTTAGAGTTGTAAATAAGGGTTTTGTAACTTCAGAACTACTATTAAGGGACTTCTCATGGAGGAAAAATTATAATTATAATTTTGTTTGAAAACTACTATTTTTGTGATCATTTTGAGCTAACATTTGCATTGAAATTCCAAATATTTTGAAAGATACAAATTTTTGAAGTTTCAACTGATTAAGGCAAATAATAAATTTTTATGGACTGAAAATAAGGTAATTTATATTCTGAAATTTATTTTAATATTTTTTCAAGCAGGGCGATTTGATTTGGGAAACAAGGGTTTGAATTTTAGATTTATTTTTCTTATTGTTTCTAAGTGTGGCAACTTGTTTGGAGAGGCTAAATTGGTTATTGGCAGGGCTAATTTGAAAATACCTAATAAATTGTAGGAATTTTTAGTATATTTTTCATGAGTTCGTGCAAAGGATTCAAGGTTGATTGAAAGGAAAAATGTAGTTATAATGAGATTTTAAAAATCAAAATTATTGCAAAGAATTTTCAGCCACATCTTCACTCTATATTGCCATAAAAAGAGGTATTTTATTGTAATTGCATATTCAATAATTATTGTAATTATTGTGGAGTGTTATTGTTTGAAAATTGAGGCATCTATTGTTGCTAGGATTTGTTGGTTTTGAAGGCAACATTCATATTATTCTCAGTTGTGCATAACAGTTTGTTGGAAAACCTCAATTTGTTCTAATTGTTTCATTTGAGGACATTATAGTGGTATCAGAATCATATCTTGACTATATGTGGGATTCAAGGTTTATATCAAATAGTAACATAGATAAGGGAATGATGGAAGGTATTACACATGCCTAGGATCATGGGAGTCAGCTCTTCAAAGTAGAGGACCAACTTTTGGTTCGTTGGGATTTGATTAAAGATTATGATGAATACTTGACACTTGCACCAGTGCAGAAAGGGAAGGAGCTTCAAGGATTGGTTAGGTTTGAAATATGGCAAAGGGCACCATGAGCACATAACTACACACGATGATTTGGGAAAGATAGTTCTTTCAACTTTTGATTTTGATCTAGGTATTCTAATAAGAGCATGTATTAACAAGATGATTGAGTATTTGGACTTGAGGCCTAGAGGTTGAAAAGAGGCATTAATTTTTGTTATCCAACATTTAGATAGGGTTGTCCATGAATGGTGGCATCATGGAGTGACACAAGGGCATAACACTATTGGGACACGAAGAATTGTTGGAAAAGATAGTTGATAAGTTTGAAAAGAAGAGGGAGCCACCTATGCTTAACTCAATAAGCACACATAACAAGGAACTCCAATTGAATAAAAGGCAACCCTTAAAACAAATAACAAGACCCAATTTCTAATTGTACAAGGGGCAACCACTCCACAAGTTTGTCAATAATTAAAAATCAATCAAACATAGCCCCTTTGTGAGGTATGAACAACGAGAATCTAACTCAGAAAATTCAAAAAAATCAATGGTGAGGCTGAATTTGAAGGGCAGCCACCAAATGAAGAGTCCTTGATGATTGAGCATCAAAAATTGGTCGATAGTGGACCCAAGGAGATAAGCAATGAGTTGGGTTTGAAGGTAAAACATTTAAAAGGGTTAAAGGCATGTAAAGAGGGCATAGAAGGGCAGCCACTTAAGTAGGAACAATTTGAAAATTGGGAGCAAAGAAATGGGTATGTGAAGATAGATCAAGTTGAAATTGAAGGGCAAATACATCAAGGAAGAATGGATAGCCAACATGTGACAAGGAAATGGATGATTGCTACCCTATCAAGTGCCAATAGACGCCATGTTTTGCGTATGGAAAGAAACATTAGTGGCAAAAAGGTAATTGTGTCAATGGACAATGGGGCCACTCATAATTTTATAAATGCTAAAATTGTTGCAAGACATAAGCTGCCCACTAAAGAAAATGAAAGATTTAAGGTAATCGTGGGGGATGGCTCCTCCATTCCATGCATTTCCAACACCTTGGGATTGAACCTCGCCATGGGGGAATATACTTTTGATTGGCCAACAAAAGGTCAAAAAGGCAGCATGAACAAGAACATCATAATAGAAAGTTATGCCAAGAAGGAAGGTTTTTGTATTGTTCTTTTTCATGCGTCATTTTTCTTATCTAAATTCAAATTGCAAGAGGAAGCTTGGAGGAAACACTTGTTATGTCTTGTTAAGGAAGCACATGTCCTAACAAGAAGGGACATAGTAAAGAAGTCCATTGAGGGAGTGATGCCAAGGAGGAAAGAAGAAGGATGCACCTTATATATAAAGGAAGGATAATTAGATTTCTTAATGGGAAAACAATTGAGTTGTCAACTTGGTAAGCGTTCAATGTTTTCTCTTCATGATTGGTTCTTTCATTACCTTGGTTGCAAAGCTTGTGTTATCATTGAGATAGAGGTAAGGAACATCCAAAGAGGAAAAGAAGTCTTCCAAGTAAGTTCAAGGAAAGAACATGACTAATACCCCTCATGGATATGGGATCCAGGTGAGCTCTATCAACATAGTGTTGCTAGCATGTATAGGGATAACATAAAGAAGAGAGTAGACAAGGGTTATCATGGTCCCATGATCATAATGACTGTTGTCTTTTGCATTTTTAGTTTGTTTCCATTGGGAAATTTTGTTGACATAATATGCATAGTTCTTAGAAAATTGTGCTCCTCACATCCCAGCACTATGGGAATGATTCAAGTTTGTAGTAACGGATTTCCAATCACTAGAATGAGAAATTTGGGGGGAGAAAAAAGCATATTACAGCTAAAAGATAAGATTAAGCTAAAACATGAAAAGGAGGCCCATATCATGCTCATCAAGCATGGTGACATAATTATAAGTGTTGCTAAACGCTAATATTTTTTCTAACATGTTTGCTTCATGTGTAGATTCATTAATGGCATCACTTGACATTACCAAGAGCAAGGCAAGGGGTGAAGTTGAGTGCATGAAGGAGGGCGTGAGACCCCTCATGGATTAGGGAAAGGCCCAAGTTCTGAACACCCAATTACAAGGTATAATCCAGAAAGATTTTGTGTCCTCTCACTTTCTGGAAAAGTCTGAAATTTATTTGCAACAGTGATGGCCATTAACCCATGCCAAGGGGAAAATTGGTTGCATAATACAGTCAACAAAGAGGTCTGAAATTTTTGATAAGAGGTCTAAAAATTGTCATAATTTTTTTTGAGTTGAGCGTTTTGCTACAACCAGCTATCATGAGCAAAAAAGATTGATTTTGGGGGCATTGTATTGCCCGTACCAAAGGGAAATGTTGCACTATTTAGTTCTGATTTTTTTCAATCAAAAAATCCAAATTTCGTGATATTTTTATAGTCCCTTCACATGAGCAATATGACCGTTTTTGTTGCATACTATCAGTTGCTCATAAATTCTGCAAAATGTCATTATTGGAAGGCACGGTTTGCATGAGAAAAATGTGAAATTTGAGGGCACAAAACATCACTACATCTTCGTGAGTTTTAAGGATTTGTTTGACTACTACTTGATTTCATGTTTGCTCATGAGCAATAAGAAGGGACAGCCATAAATGGAATACACTATGCACATGATGAGGAGCCCTCCAAAGGGGATTGCAAAGTGGAAAAAAATATTTCCAAGGTATGTTGTTCAAACTATTTGATATGATCAATTGTTTGCAAGTTGGGAAAGATTTGTCGTGGCATGTAGAGGCTACCAAAGAGTTGTTGAAAGGTGGCCACCCTAGTATGCACACAAGGGACGAAGATCAACTGGATGTATGTCCATATTCTTCAAGGATGCCAATATGAACTCCAACATGATGAAAAAAAACCTAGAGGACACATGGGAGGTTAATGTGGTAATGAATTGGGTGACTTGTGGAATTAATGGCATGTTTGTACATCACATAAAAAAACCCACATATCAACGTCTACATTCTTTTTGATAAGGTGTTTTTTTTCAAGATGAAGGGACAAGCGTCCATGGCTTCATCATGGAAGATTCCAGCTCTTGAAAGACCTGTTTTGAAGAGTTTCGGTCAGAAATTGAAACATATTGACAACGGTTTTGAGTTGTGTGGGGCAACATGTGTTTGGGGCAGACATTGGCGTAAGAAAGGAATGAGCCTAGAAATTGATTGGGGCTTAATAGTGGATGTCATGACACTTGCAGTGTCCAAAACACAAGTACAACAAAGTACAAGTTCCATTTGAAGCCTCTTTTTCATGGGAAGAAGTTACAATTAGACATTGCATAATAAGGTACATTGGGACACCTTCATGGATATTGCAATTGCTTGAGAACAAACAATTTTGGGCGAACGCTGTAATATCTTCATTTTTGAATTAAATTAATATTATTACTAAAATTAAAAATATTCTTAAATATTTAAAATAAAGTAATAGTAGTCTAATTTGTTTTTCATTTAAGTTGGGACCTTTTGAGGGTCATGGACACTTAAGGCCAAAAAATAAATTTTATAAGGAAGCTTATAATATATCTTTTTCAAAAAAGACAAGGTAAACTCTACCTCTTTCTTTTGGGCACCACATTTGGAGGAGATATATAAAAGGGAAAAAAATACTCTTTTGAAAAGGTTATGCAATTTGGATATTGAAACTCTTATGCAAATATGTCAAGCTTGAACAAGTGAGTTGACAACGAAAACCTTCAAGTACACCAAAGAGTTTGTGGATGAAAACCCCCATTCTTCTACTAGGGCATCTCTATTCAAGAGTTGTAATTACGCCTCAATTTTACATAGTTATATGCAAGTGGATCTACAAAGGTGTCTTTGGACGCCACCATCAAGAATTATTTCAAACTCTTCAGAGAGTCGAAAATTCATGATTTGTAGGTCAAAGAGGTGGGCAAACTTGGTTTGAATAGTTTTGTTGATTTTTCGAAGAATCTACGATTGTAACTAAAATTTTTGTAATTTCAAAACTACTTTTGAGGGACTTTCCATAGAGAAAAAATTCTCATTTTAATTTTGTTTGAAAGCTACTATTTTTGTGATCATTTTGAGCTAACATTTACATTGAAATTCCAAATATTTTGGAAGATACGAATTTTTTAAGTTTCAACGGATTAAGGCAAATAATAAATTGTTATGCGCTGAAAATAAAGTAATTTAATATTTTTCCAAGTGGAGTGATTTGATTTGGGGAACTTGGAAACTTTGTTGAAAGAATAAAACAAAGGTTTGAATTTCAAATTTGCTTCTATTTTTTCTGAGTGTGGTGACTTGTTTGGAGGGGCTAAATTGACTATTGGCAACCTTAATTTGTTTTTTGGAAGCCCTGATAAATTATAGGAATTTTTGATATATTTTCCATGAGTTCGTGCAAGGGATTCAACGCTGATTGGAAGGGAAAACACAATCGTAACAAGATCTTAAAAATCAAAATTATTATAAGGAATTTTCATCATCTCCATTCAATATTGTCACAAAAAGAGGTATTTTATTGTATTTGCATATTCAATAATTATTGGAGTTATTGTAGAGTGTTATTGCTTGAAAATTGGGACATCTTTGTTGCTAAAGTTTGTTGGTTTTGAGGGCAGCATTCATATTATTTTCAGTTGTGCACAAAAGTTTGTTGGAAAACCCCAATTTGTCTCTGTGCTGCCATACTTTGCATGCATGGCTTTCAAGGAAGCTACCTCAATTACCAAAAGAACAAAGCACTCAAGTGTGACAGCAAAATTTTCAACTTATGTCCATAGAATTGCAATGCTGGAAAGCAGTCATGTCAGTGCTATAAGAAGCCCAAAGTGTGATCCAAAACTGTGCTAAATAAACTGCAGAGATATCCTCCGTTCCAAACAAACTGATGAAAAGAGTAGACAGAATTTCCCACAACACATGTTGCAGATGGCAGCACTAATACTGTAGTATCCCATTCCTACAATGTAGCATAAAGGATCAGCAGGTCCATCAAGAGTCTGCTTGTAAATTCTACTTCCCATCTAGGAACACTCCCTCAAAACATTTAAACCACATTTACAAATGCAATCCTTGATCCAAGCAAAAAAAAAAGTGTAATATGTCTAAAACCGTAATGAACTGTAGAGTTGATCGCTAGCAACCACAATACTTCAAAACCTCTTAGTAAGGGCAACTTTCAGATAAATCTAGTTGGAAATATGTTGCTAAGCATGCTTCGTAAGTCTTCTTTACTGAACTAGCAGTTGTAGCCGAGAGAGATCCAAAATCGTCAACTAAAGACGAGTCTCAAATTCAAACCCCAAAGTCCCAGCTCAAAACTCGGCGTTCTCAAACGCAACCAAGGACAACATCGACCATTGAAACCATCAGTAAATCCAAACGGCTGTCACTAAAAGAAAGTTCCATAAGGAAGATAAAACTGAGAAATTAAAATTTCCCGAGTCTATAACAGACGAAGACAGGCTCTCCGGCTGGAAGCTTTCAGTAACTTCAGTCAATCTGCATGCACCCTTGTCAAGCACTGCCTTCAAACAGTAGGCCATGATTCACTCACAGTTAAAATGCTGAAACCGACAGGATTGCATCAACTCATCCAAATTAGTTGCAATCAGGAAAAGAGCATTGGAGTTCCAGTTCACCTCCTGAAATCTGAAAACCTAAAAAACATACAGAAACAGAGGCATGCTGATCTACAGTAGGAATCTTGTGTTCACCACATAAACCATAAAACTGCCTCTCCACAATTCTCATTCCACGGAAGACATAATTTTATCTTGGTCATGCTTTTATTAGACTTCGAAGTTGGGGTCCTCAACAAAAGAGGTTGAGCGTACTGCAGGATCTTCTTAGGCTTTGAATGGATGCCTAAGTTGGCAAGATGGTCTGCTAGCAGGTTACCTTTTCCGCAAATGTGACTAATGCTCACCACATTCATATCCTTGAGTTCTTGCATGTTTGCATATATGATGCGGTTGATAGCCCAATTAGCAGCTTCACTTTTCTGCATAGCTTTGACTATGATCAATGAATGGCCGACTGAATCCCTCTTAAGAACACTTTCATTTCAGCTATATTATTCGTTTCAGAACTCTTCTTCATGGTAGATCATTCTTGCAATCCTTCTTCATCACGGGTTATTTATTGTATAGATAACCATAACAACATATTCATTTTATAAATCAATTTAAATATGGGATTCGTATTCATCCCTCTTAAATTCCATGAAAATAGTATTATTGTAAGAATAGTTTTGTCTTATCCCCTTCCCTAATTCATTCACGCAAGATTGTTGTTATTTATTTCCATGTATTTTAGCATTGTCTTTATGTGTTAATAAGCGTAAATCATTATTTTTCATTATGTCATTGACGCAAGATTGTTGTTATTTATTTCCTTGTATTTTAGGATTGTCTTTATGTGTTAATAGGCATAAATCATTATTTTTTATTATGTTATTGAAATTGTTGTTGTAGATATAGACCTCTCAAAAAATTGTATCATGTTATTTAAAATCGTTGTTATAAATAGTGTCTTCTCAAAAGTTTGGATATGTTAAAAGAACACTTATTCCAACCCTAATTCGCTAGTGAGCATGCAGATTGTCATCACAATCATCTTATAAGGACTCATATAAGCCACTGATTCTAGGTGCAGGTCCATCTTCTGTTGATCTTCTTGTAATACAACCAATATTGTTTCTTTAAGATTATCTTCCTTTTCTGCTCATTTGATACTTAACGATTCACTGTCATTTTCCAATACTATTTACTTCCTAACTGTTTATTTTCACTCCATTAAAATTTTCAGTCTGAATATCCATATTTCGCTGCCTGGATGAATCAGCTAGTACAATTGTCAAGAGATTGTTTAATGATGATTCTTCATGTTTTCAGCAATCTCATATTCAAAAAATAATATCGTACACATTATAAAACCCTTATCGTCGTGTAAACAATGGAGCACCCCCCATTCCAAATTTTAGATTAAAGTTTCATTGCATGTTTAGAGTTAAAATGTAGGGTCATTAAAATTTAATGGAATTTTAAGGTTTTTTTTTTTAATTTAAAAAAATAAATATAATCTTAAATTAGGACAAACAAAAGCTGATATAAACACCTAAACAAGTAAATGGATTTTGATAGATTTTGCACACCACAAAGCCATTGGGGAATCCTCTTAAGCTTGAATGGATGCCTAAGTTGGCAACATGGTCTACTAACATGTTACCTTTTCTGTGAATGGGACTATCGCTTACCATATTATATGTTGCTCTTGATAGCCTAATTAGCAGCTTCACCTTTCATTATGGCTTCGATTATGATCAATGAACGGCCTTTAATTTCAACAGTTGTTCATTATCGTCCTTTTGCCAAATGAATCCCATGGAGGAATATTGCTGCATACATGGGGTATATACAACCATAATGTGGAGACCAAGAGGATCGTAGCTCAATCATACTTGCTTCCACTCCATCTACAACCATTGATGTGCAGTTTTTGAATTTTGAATGCACAGTTGTCATAAGAACGGGTGGGACGGGGGCATATAGAAGAGTAGAATAGAAGAAAATAATGCATCAGAAAAAAATTAATAGATAGAAGTCCGAAAATAGATGCAGCAGCAGTCTGGACAAGAAGATGAACAATTAGACGATGTCTAGTAGAGAATATAGCAGAACAGCAGAGAGGAACCGAATAGATGAAAAGGAACAAAACAGAGTGCAGCAGCAGAGGAATAATACAGAAAGTCAGAATTACAGTGAGAAGAAC
The DNA here is from genome assembly GCA_037957365.1 of Torreya grandis. Taxonomy (NCBI): domain Eukaryota; kingdom Viridiplantae; phylum Streptophyta; class Pinopsida; order Cupressales; family Taxaceae; genus Torreya; species Torreya grandis. The sequence continues at coordinate 752,901 of JARHVA010004348.1, read as the reverse complement.
ATAGTGCATCAGCAAAATAGGAGCAAAAGATAAAACAATAGTTTGATCAGAAATAGAACAGCAGTTAGTACAACAGAATAGCAACAGCATTGAATGATTTTACTTATTTTATTTTGCATTGTAATAGCAGTTTTTTAAGTCAATATATATAATATTTCTTGGTGTGTGTATTTTTATCTCTTTGCAAATAGTTTTGCTCTTCTTCATACATCAATCTTTAGGGTAAAACAAAGCACCCCTATTTTGTATTAGAGTTGTTCTTGTTTGGCTTATTTCCAACAAATTAGTATCAAAGGTAAGTTATTTGGTCCTATTAGATCATGGCTGCCAACAGCAGCAACTCGTGGCAATAGCCACCCTTGTTTGATGGCAAAAATTATGATGTTTGGTCAACCAAGATGAACACATTGTTCTGCTCTCAAGCACCGTGGGAGATTTTGAAGGAGGTTTTAAAGAGGTAGCAAATCAAGTTGCATTCAATGCACTCCCACAAACACAAAGGACCCTGCTAAAGGAGAATATGAATAAAGATACCAAGGCATTGAACCATATTCAAATGGCATTGAGTGACTCAATCTTCCCAAAGATAGCCACAACAACTCAATCTAAACAAGCATGGGACATTTTGCAAAATGCATATCAAGGAAGTGACAAGGTGAAGTTGGTTAAGCTACAGTTATTGAGAAGAGATTTTGAGACCCTACAAATGAGGGAATTTGAGCCTATCAATGACTTATTTACTAGAACAATGATCATAGTCAATCAGATCAAGACAAATGGTGATGCTATTGAGGACCATAGGATGATAGAGAAGGTTCTAAGGAGCCTACTTGTGATGTTTGATCCTATTGTGGTTGAAATAGAAGAGTCCAAGGACTTAAAACAAATGATAGTTAATGACATGATAGGTTCATTTCAAACCCATGAACAAAAGTTAAATAGGTCAGTCATTTCTTTTGATGAACAAGCCTTCAAATCTAATGTGAGTGTGAGAGGCTTGGGGAAAGCAGCCAACAATAGAGGAAAAGGCAGATTTTGCAACAGCCAAGAAGGACGAATGCATAGCCATTCAGAATCTCATGGAAGAGGAAGAGGGAGGAGCAGCAAGACTTCTAGAGGTGATTCTTTACAAAGGTATGACAAATCAAACATCCAATGCTATTACTATAAAAAATATGGGCATTATGCAAGTAAATGTACAAAGAAAGAATGTGATATGAATAAATAAAATTCAAATTTCTCTAAAGCAAAGGAGACGAAACCGATAAGAATGAAAAGGGTGGAATTTTTTTTATAACTTGCAACATAGCTAAGCAAAGCAATAGTGAAATGTTGTATTTAGATAGTGGTTGCAGCAACCACATGAGTGGGAACAAGGAAATGTTTAACAACATAAATAAATTAGTCAAGTCTTAAGTCAAAATGGGAAACAATGACAAGGTTCAAGTTATGGGCAAAGGAATTATTTCCATTGGCACCAAGCAAAATGACAAGATGCAGATTCATGACGTTTATTATGTACTAGGGTTGAAACATAACCTGATCAACATTGAGAAGCTAGTCCAAAAGGGATATAAGGTGAGATTTGAAGAGTGCATAATATATAATAGAAATGACAGCAATAGATAGATTGCAACTGTCAAAATGACACAAAAGAAAAATTTTCCCTTGAGAATGCAAAATGAATTATCAACAACATTTAAAACAATTGCAATTGATCAATCTAATATTTGGCACCTTAGGTATGGTCATTTGAGCTTTAGTGGGTTGAATCTTCTTTATAAAAAACATATGATAAGAGGACTGCATTTAATTGAACCAAATAAATTTTGTGAGGGCTACGTATTGGAGAAGGAACATAGGAATGTGTTTTCCTCAGGGAAGTCATGGAGAGCAAAATTTCAAGTTAATTCATTCATACCTATGTGGTCCCATGAAAACCCTCTCCTTATCCAAAAATAAATATTTCATTATCTTCATAGATGACTTCAGTAGAAAGACATGGGTATACTTTTTAAAGCATAAATAAAAGACATTTGACATCTTCAAGCAATTCAAGGCCATGGTTGAAAAACAAAGTGGTTATTATATAAAGATCTTGAGAACAGATAGAGGGGGAGAATACATTTCAAATCAGTTTATGAATTTTTGCAAGGATAATGGGATCGAAAAATAATTTACAGTGAGTTACACACCGCAGCAAAATGGTGTAGCTGAGAGGAAAACATAACCATTCAAGAGATGACAAGAAACATGATAAAGGCCAAATGATTGTCAAATGAATATTAGTTGAAACCGTTACAAAAGTAATTTATTTGTTTAATACATGTCCCACAAAAAGTGTTTGTGATATGATACCTCAAAAGGCATGGAGTTGAAAAAAACCAAGTGTTGAACACTTAAAATTTTTTGGATGTGTGGCATATGCCCATGTGCCCAAGAAAAGAATATCTAAGTGGGATGACAAAAGAGAAAAATGCATCTTCATCGGATATAGTGAGCAATAAAAAACTTACAAGTTGTACAATCCAGCCACGATGGAGTTGATAATCAGCAAGGATGTTAAATTCATAGAGGAAGTAGCATGGGATGATAGAAAAAAACGACAAGCACAAACAAGGGTTAGTGGACCCTTACTTGAAACTGAACCAGTAAGTGGTACAACGACTTCTACATTGAGTTGGGGTCTTATTTCACAAAGGACTGATTCCTCAAGTAGAAACAACAAGCAAGGAGCACAAGGTGCCGCTCATGATACAGCTTCATCATCCTCCAATGCAAGCCAACACTCAACCAAGACAAGGAGCTTGCAAGAAATTTATGAATAGTCAAGCTATGAAGATCATGAAGATGAAACTATTAATTTTTCCTTATTTTTAACAGCTAGTCCTATTTATTTTGAGGAAACAATTAAGGATAGCAAATGGTGTGAAGCAGTGGATGAAGAAATGCAAGCAATTGAGAAGAATCAAGCATGGGAGTTAATCAACCTTCTAGCAAGAAAAGAGGTCATAGGTGTCAAGTGGGTTTATAAAACCAAAACCACAGCAAAAAGAAATATTGAAAAACACAAGGCAAAGCTAGTTGTCAAAGGATACCAACAACACCCTGGACTTGGTTAAAATGAGACATTTGCTTCAATAGCAAGGCTAGAAACAATGAGAACCATGTAGCTATAACTACTCAACATAAATGAAAGGTGCATCAAATGGATGTCAAATCAAGCTTCCTAAATGATGTGTTAGAAGAAGAGGTGTACATAGTATAGCCATCTGGTTATGAAATTCCAGATCATGAAAACAAGGTGTACAAGTTTAAGAAGGCACTTTATGTGCTCAAGCAAGCACCAAAGGTGTGGTACAACCGAATAAACTCATATTTGTTGAGCAATGGATTTAATAAGAGCAGCAGTGAACCCACTCTCTACATCAAAGAAAGCAAAGAAGGTGAAATTTTGATTTTTGTCTTATATGAAGATTTAATCTAAACTAGCAATAAAAATCAGTTCATAGAAGAGTTCAAAACAACAATAAAGGAGTTTGAGATGACTGATTTTGGGTTGTTAAAGTATTTTCTTGGCATCAAGGTTAAACAAATGAATAATGGTATTTTTGTGTCCTAAGCCAAGTATGCAAAATAAATTTTGGAGAGATTCAGAATGTTGAATAGCAAACCAGCATCAAAACCTAGTAAAAAAAGGTCTGAAATAACACAACGAAGATTGCAGCAGCACTGTGGATCCTACACGTTACAAGATCTTGGTAGAAAGCTTAATTTATTTGACAGAAACTAAACCTGATATCATCTATGTAGTTAGTTTGATCTCTAGATTCTTGGAGAATCAAAAAGAGACACACTAGCAAGCAAGGAAAAGGATCTTGAGATATGTTAATGGGACAAGAAGCCACGAAATTTTGTATATTGCTGCAAATGATTTTGATCTAGTTGGTTATATTGATAGTGATTGGGCAGACAGTATAGATGATAGAAAGAGCACATCCGGATATGTGTTCAATATTGGGTCAAGTGCCATTTTATAGGTTTCAAAGAAGCAACCAATTGTTTCACTTTTCACAATTGAAGCCAAGTACAAAGCAGCAAATTCAGCAACGTGTCAAGCTATATGGATCAAAAATAATCCTATCAAATTTGTATGAGGAGAAAAAAGGCGCAACTACAATCTTTTGTGATAATCTCTCTCCCATTGCTCTATCAAAGAATCATGTTTTCCAATGGAGAAGCAAGAACATTGCAATCATGTATCATTTACATTAAAGAACTAGTTGAAAATATAGAGATTAAACTAAAGTTTTGTAAGCCAGAGCAACACCTCGCTAATATATTTACTAAGGCATTCTCAAAACAGAGTTTTGAAGGTCTAAGAGATATTTTGGGTGTCATAAATGAAGCAGCAATAGTTTCGTAGTGTTTATTCATGCAGCTCTTGATCTCTGGAGTACATATAAATCAGCTCCGAAGTTACACAACCAGCTCCAGAGTCTGTACAAGGCAGCCTCAGAGTTACACAACCAGCTTCGGAGTCCATACAAACTCAGCTCTGGAGTCTACAGTCAGCTCCAGAGAAAATTCAAAAGCATCTCTGGAGACATTTACAGAGCCATACAAAGCAGCTTCGGAGTTAATCAGTCAGCTCCGAAGTTAGTTCAAAGGGAGCTTTTAAGTTACTCCGTCAGCCCCGAAGTTACTCAGTCAGCTCCAAAGTTACACAAGTAGCTCCCGAATGTTTGCACAACAGCTCCCGAGTCATGATATAGTAAAAAGTTCAGTAGAACATGAAAGTAATGTCAAGATTAAGGGGGAGTGCTAAAATAATAATCTTGACTCACTCACCTAACTCTGACAATTTTTTCAAATTTGCATTTGGATCAGAGACCTTCAACAAACAGCGTACTCCATCTACAACCATTAATGCTCTAAATTTGTGAATTTGGAATGCATTCTTGTCATAAGAATGAGAGAGGAAAATATAGAAGAGTAGAATAGAAGAAAAGAACGCACCAGAAGAAAATTAATAGATAGAAATCAGAAAATAGATGCAGCAGCAGTCTAGACAAAATGTCAAGAACAGTTAGAGGGTGTGCAGCAGAGAATATAGCAGAACAACACAGAGGAGCATGATACACGAAAAGGAACAAAACAGAGACTGCAGCAGCAGAGGAATAATACCAAAATTTAGAATAATAGTGAGAATAACATAGTGCATCAGCAGAATAGGAGCAAAAGACAGTACAGTAGTTTGATCAGAAATAAAACATCAGTTAGTAAAACAGAACAGCAGCAGCATTGAATGATTGTAATCATTTTATTTTGCATTGTAATAGCAGTTTTTCTGAATCAATATATATAATATTTCTTGGTGTGTGTATTCTTATCTCTTTGCAAATAGTTTTGCTCTTCTTTATACAGCAGTCTTTAGGGTATAATGGAGCACCCTTGTTTTGTATTAGAGTTGTTCTTGTTTGGCTTATTTCCAACAATTTATAGTCATATTTCATCATAAACCAGATCCCAATGTTGGATGAATATGAATATTGTAGCAACAGGTGATCAACAAATTCTTCAACTTTTTGAAAAACGGTGGACATCATGATGGTTGAGGGAATTCTCTCTTCCTTAAGGCATTTTGGGTCAGGATTATGTTCTGTCCAGCCAGCCGAAGGAACGCACTAGCCTTTAGCAATCCATATTTGTTCCATAGTTTATCATACAAAAAGGATTGCCTTTGCATTCCATTCCCTACCAAAACAACCATATATCCTTCTTCACTGAGTACCTTCCAAATTTTGCTCCTTTCCTTATCAGCTGTGTTGCAGGGATACGCCCCCCAGCCCCACACCTCCTGTTCGGAGACGCCTCCGGCACGGGGACGCCCCGGGTACTCCCGGAGGCGTCCCGGAGGCGCCCGCCGGCGTACCGGAAACGTCCGGCAAGCCGACGGGCGCCTCCGGGACGTTTCCGGCGCGTACCCGAGGGATTCCGGCAGAAAAATGGCGAATTGTTTTTTAAAAAAATCCAGAAAATACTTAAAAAAAAAAACCCTAAAAACTAAGCAACCCTAAATGTAAATCCAGTCCGAACCCAACGTATAGAAATAAAATAAACATTTAAGTATAAGTTTACATCTAGTTTCTTATACTTTAAGTTATATTTTATTTATATACTTTCAGGGTGTTTGAGAGGGGTTTCGGACTACTAGGAGCTATAATGCAAATTCTAGGTTTTGGAGGATCCTGTCATATTTCAGAGTTAGTCAGATTCCAGGGTTTCAGGGTTTCAAACTTAGCCATATTTCAGGGTTTCAAGATTTCAAGGAGACATCATAGGAGGTATGAAGGCTGCATGAAGGGATGTATGCGTGATAGAATAGTTTGAGAATATCTCTGGCAAAGTGCCACAAGCCGATCCCACCCCATTCCCTGTGCACCCCTTAAGGCATGCACTCGTGAGATTCAATGCACCGATGAGCCCTTGTGAGAGAAAGTGTCAGTAAATGATAAAGTTGAAAAATAATGGGAGTGGCATTCATGATTTTGTGGACAATCGAGATGATTTATTCTAGATTTGAATGTACATCTTGTCTTTGAAGTAATGAATGAATGAATATTATATATTTTTAAGTGTTTTATCATTTATAGACAAATATTTTCACACTATGTAGTTTCAAGTGTTTTACTAAAAAAATGAGTAATATATATATATATATATATATATATATATATATATACACAGACGTACCCACGACGTATCCAAATCAAGGTTTTTGAAAAATGACGTACCCGCGTACCCGAGACGTCCCCATATCCGTACCCGTACCCGTACCCAAACAACATAGCTTATCAGTTCATCTAGTCCATTAACGAAAAACTTATTGTCCAGCGAGGTCTGTAATTGCAGTGCTTTTGGGGCCCAGTCCCCAGGGACCCATTCTGGTAACCTGACCCAATCCCATTGCCCGTTCCTTACAGATTGGCCATGAGAGGTTGAAGATCAAGGTCTACAACTAGTGGGATCTTTAAGAGTTAGCTGTCTTGCCAAAAATTTGTTTATCTTCCATTGCCCATAGTACATCTCAAGAATGGTTAAAAATTTCAGATGCACAAGTTGATAAAGTTCCACTGGATTATCCCTTGATATTATTGGCCACAGTAAAGAAGCATACAATGTACATTGTGTCTAATTATTTTGACCTTAAAATTTTATTCTAGATAGAATTTTCCCACTTGTAGTTTTTCCAGGCAACCTTTGCACTCCTAGAGCAGAATTTATTTCTCTTAGTTTTCTGATGCCCCCTCCTCCCCGTTTCTTCGGTATACAAACCTTTTCCCATTCCAGTAGCGGGTACCTCTTAGAGTTTTTTGTTTCATTCTATAGGACATCCTGGTTGCAAGAAACACAACGATCGGGACCCGTTTCACGTTTTTAAGGTAGGAAACTCATTTGCAACAGAAAACAGCCGTTGCAAATGGATATTTTTGTTTTCTGCATGTTGCGAAACGTATCTGTGTCCAAGTGAAAGAATCTTCTGTTTCGTGGCTATTCAGACCGTCAGCAGCAAGCAGTTAGATAAGATTTAACAGAAGGCATATCGTCCTACTCAGCGGGGAATAATACGAAAGAGATAAATAAATCTATAAAAGAAAGCAACGTGTATTTTTTAATCATGTGCACTGAATATTTTGGGAAAATATACCCCTTGAAGTAAATTGAGGGCATTTCGATTCATGGCATTTTAGGGCATAGGCCATATACTTGCGATGCATCTATAGAGATTTGTCTAGTAAAATATTATTCAAGTTTACTTTTAATGATATATTAAAGGTGCCATTATAATCTTTATGATTAATCTGGCATAAATATTTGATATTTTTGAGATTATTATTTTTATGGGATTTTATTCTTTTGTAAGTTATTATTTTATTTATGCACTTCCTTTTTTGTAATATTTATAAGGGAAACCACTAAGCATTTAAACACGGTTTAGTATAGAGAAAATAGTGAATTTTAATCCACAATTTTGGGGTTTTCACTTTTTAATTTTTTCTTTCATTGGCATTGCTTAATAAATATAAAATAGTTAAATAATCTCTAAGTGCAATGGTGTTAGTTGGAATGCACAAACATCAGAGTTTTGACAATAAAGAGAGAATTACATATACTTTAGGGTGAGAAGATTTCCCATTATATATAAATTATATATGTGTAAGGAAACCCATTTCTAATTCGTTTTTTGTGCAACCTCACCAATCTCCATTTCTTGTCACGTTTTCGTTTCCATCACATTTCCTGTTTCTTGTTCCTGTTAACATAGTAGGACATTTCCTTCTTAAAGTTTCTTGTTCCGTTCCATAGAAAATATCTTTGAATCATCTGAAGTTCTTTTTGGACCAATGCTGGGAACTTCAATAATGACATCATGTAGCTCCAAACTTCCTGCCAAGAACAATAAGTTTCCTTTCCTGCCCACAAGTCTTTGCAACATCTCCCATGAAGTAGAGGGATCCCCAAGTACTTGCAGAGGAGATCATTTTGACAAAATCCAAGCACATTGCAGATTCTTTTCTACGTTAAGGGATCAAATTTAATAGAGATCTTACATTTCTCATTGCTTACCTTCTGCTCAGAATCCAGCTCATATTTGGAGAGCGAATCTTTAAATCAAGTTGCATCATTCAACATGTCCTTTCCCCATAGAATTGTGTCATAAAAAAAAATTGATTGGTGATGGGATCCATATCACCACTTGGTTTCATTTCTTTTCTAATACCTTGCTAGAGGAAAGCCAAGTTTCTGCCATAATAATGAAGCAGTATGGTGATAGAGAGTCTCTCTATCTCAATCCTCAAGAAGATTTCAAAAAGCCTTCAAGGTCTGACTTTGGAGATGAAAAACAATTCCAAACCCACAATCTTTAGTCCTTGTGGAAGCAAACATTCCAAATAAATTTATCAAAGAAATCTAGTTGACGCTATCATAAAACAATTCCTAACCCACAATCTCTAGTCCTCTGGAAGCAAGCATTCCAAAAATTTATCTAAGAAATCTAGTTGACCCTATCACATTCTTTTTGCAGGTATAACTTTATGATCATACTTCCATAAAAAAACATCACCCTGGTTTTTTGATGTGATCTTAGGGAGCAGCTTCTTTAGCGATTGGCATGAACTTTTGAGATGATCTTATGTACACGTTGCATAGGATAATTGGCCTGCAGCCATCAAAGAAGCCTACTTGTTTCTTAGGAATTAGTGCCAATAGGGTGTTGTTTAGTTCCATCAAGACCCCCTTGCAGTGTTTGGAATCTTTTACTGCTGCCCTGACATATTCCTTTACAAAACCCCAGTAATCCTTATAAACAACCACTCTGAATCCATCAGTCCTACGGGAATTATCCCTTCTGAAAGAAAACACTGCATTTTCAATTTTTGCATCGTCAACTTATGTTAGCAGCATGTTATTGTCTTCTTTAGAAATAAAACGTGGGATGAAAGTGAGTTGATCCATATGAGATTCTACTCTATTCACCTCTTCCTCTATTAACATATTCCAGAGGTAGCTAATTGTTGCTTCTTTGGTTTTCTTTTCATTTGTTATGATGGATCCATTTGCTTCTCATAATTTCTGATTTATGAAATAAATCATTGTCCCTATCTCCTTCCTTCAGCCATGTTGCTCTAGAGTCTAGACTTCTGCTTCGAATAGATCTCTTCTCTAAGCCAGTGAGCTGTATTTCTTCCATAGTGGTTTAAACTTTGTTTTCTTCCTCTATTGTTTCTTCATCCAGCCCTTGGTCTGCTATTTTCTACTGAACTCTTTACATTTCTTGGACAACTGCTGTTTTCTTATATTAAGGTCCCAATTGTTGGTTTGATTCCACTGCTTTAGCTTTTCCTTGGCCATTTTCAGCTTTTTTGCAAGCACGTACATGTGTGAGCCTTGAATCTGTGTGACCATGAATCTTTTATTTTTTCTTTAGTGTGCAGTCCCAAACCCGCATCAGCTCAATTTTGAGGGAGCTTTGTTTAGGTTTCTATTCCTTCTATACATGTAGCTTAATAGGCCACTGGTCAGATACTGACGTGTAAAGGATTTTAGAGTCAATCATCCTCCTTTCTCTAATGAGATCTTTTGAGAGAAAGAACCTCTCCAACCTAGCAGCTCTGAATTAATTTCCATGTCTCTAGTTATTCCAAGTGAAAATGTTGTTGGTGGGCTATAGATCAATAAGGCTACTATTATTAATCATGTGATTGATGTCTCTAGTTGATCCAGATAAACCAATGTAGCTTTATGATCTTTCATGTGGGGTTTCGGCAGCATTGAAGTCTCCCCCAAGGATCCATGGACGATGCTCATGAGAGATTCTAAAGATCTTTATTGATTCTCAACACAAATTTCTTTCTTGGGGTAATGTCAAAGCATATATGTTCATAATTAGTAATTCCTCCCCAAATTCCAGAGCTCAAAGTGTCTTGCTTCCTAGTCATGAGATAAGCCCAACATGAAGCCAAACACTATCCTTGGATTCCAAAAAGTCACAAGCAACCCGTTCCCCTGCTCCCCTTACCACCCACCAAAAGTACCAACAAAGCTAACTATTAGCAAATGAATACTAAAAGAATGAAGAGAAATGGAAGGCATGCAACACACTGACACATTTGTGTGTCCGTCTTTTTATTAAGCACAAAGTGGTTACATTCAGTTAGAAAGGTTTGATAACCATCCAATAATTAAAACATTGACTAATAGCTAAATAATAACTTCAACACCCTCACTTAATGACTGAACTAGAGACTAATCCAAGTTTGTCCCAAAATTTTACAAACACATTGGGACCAAAGAGTTTAGTACTTACATTTACAGACTGTTCTAAAGATATAAACATGAAATCTGCAGTCCTCTGACATTTTGTTGTCCAATTTAAGAACTTCGGCCTAGAAAAAAATTGAAAAGGATAGCAGACAGCAAAACAAAGAACCGGTCGTGTGGACATAAGATGTATGAAGTTGTCCACCAATTCTCTATAAGGTGATTCATTGACCGGTGATGAATCATCACTGGCTAATAATTTCAGCCCAACCTCCATGGTTCTGAATCCAGAATCCTAGAGATGTTGATCAAACAATGTACACCAGGCTCGTGGAGCCTACTTAAGTCCATATAGGGACTTAATCAACCTGCAAACCAAATGATCACAATCAACTTGAAAACCTTCACGCTCGCCATGTAGACCTCCTCATCCAAACCTCTAGAGAGAAGCACTCGAAATGTGACCATCTTCGCAATATCAGTGGGAGTAAAAACCAACTCCGCAATAAGAGAAGAAACTATCTCCTCATGTATTCCCTTTTGTTGGAAAAAATGTTTCACAACAAGATGAGCCTTGTACTTGTCCAAAGTACAATTTTTGTCCACCCACTTGCAACCAATGGGATGTATAAACTGCTATTCAGAGACCATACAAAGGTCAAAAGCGTGAGTAAAATGACTATGCTCTACTTAAGTAACAACCCGCTTTCCAACCCTCTAAGCCAATCCCTATGACTGAGGCATGTCATCCTCCTGCACAACTGCCTATCCATTTGATTGAGATTGAGGAATTGCATTCTCTTGCATGTCCTTTATACTGGATATTCCCTCCACAACTAGTGCATGTAAGTTGAATAGAGTAGGGTCAACAAGCCTATGAAGAATTTCATCCTCCGACACACCCTATATGGTGGAGTCTCCCTCCACATGCGCATTTATGTTGACTGTGGTAGAGTCAACAAGCCTATACAAGCCTCCTTGTTCACTACCCAAGACAATTATTTTGTCATGTTTGACGTCAAACACAATATCTTTCTTCCCAAAGAAATTTATAGTGATGTTGGGATTTTATGTTAATTGATTAATAAATGAAATTTTTATCTTGGCTAGGAACATACCTATCTTTACTATGATTGTTTTCACATTAGTCAATACCATGCAAACATCTCATATCCCCTCTACTATAACTGACTCCCCATCACCTAATAAAACAAAATCAGAGATTTTTGTACTTTCAAAAATAGTGACATACCAGTCCTTACAACACGTGAAATATTTGGATGCGTCATGATCATTGAACTCACCACTGGTAGCATGATGTCATGAGGGCATACTCTTCCTCAAAATCTTGTCCTTCGTCAATTGTTGCCACAATTGTTGCTTGACTACTTTGTTGAGAAAGTGCATATTGTCGCTTCCGACAATCCTTTTTGATATGCCCAACCTTATGATGGTAAAAGCACTTCCCCTGATACTTAGAATATGAATTAGCATGGATAAGTTTCCACTTCCATTTTGACAGAGCAACTAATGCACTCTTTGCGTGTCCAACACTAGACTTATTTTGTGTCTGTCTGAGTTCCTTTACATCAAATAGGAACTACCCTGATCAAATGTCAAGTTCTGGGTTTCTGCCATCAAGTATAAAGCCTCCACAAAAGATTCATAGGAGGGTGTCAAACTATTCAGAACCAATGCCACCATTATTGATAGCTCCTAACTGGGCTTGGAGATCTTTCATCTAAAGATGTTCTGAAAGAAACTTGTCCTCTGCCATCTTCGTTGAAAATAACATATTCTTCAAGTATAGAACTCGATGTTTTTCCGAAGTTTGATATATATTTTTCAAACCGGTCCACAACACACTTGCCTCAATGGCATGTCATTTCATCCAACACAAATAATTTCAACAAGGCCTTATGATGTTTGTTATGATCTGCAAATTTTGTAACAAGTATCATCCCAGTGTCGAGAATGATTTTATCATAATCACAATATTCCACGATTGTTAAAATTTTATGACTCCAAACATTATTATTATGGCCAGATAACTTATGCGCTTCTGGCAGAACCAAATTTTGAATGTTGTCCATTTTATACACAATTATTGACTTTGAATTTAAAAAGTACAATTCTGACCCAAAAATCAATGCAACATAAAAAGTACAATTTTCTAACCCATAAATCAATGCAACAAAAAAATTGCAGTTTTTTTACTTTGCTTATAAGTGGAACTTCAATAAATTTATTTATAGCACAATGTGTGCTTCTACTAGTTGATCCCGTTCTGCAAATCACATCTTCATGTACCTTTTGCATGTGTTCTTATTTACTGCAAAAAACTTCTTTGCCTTTATCATGTCGTGTATAGTCTGAAAATCCCATACAAGTGTAAAAGCTTCTACGCTTTCCTCTGGTCGTGCATTAACTCCTATGGTCATTCACGTTTTTCTTTCATGTTGTTTTAAACTGGTTGTGCCCTAACACCTTTGGCCATGGTCGTTCGTGTTTTTTTTGTCTTGTTTTAAGGTTCACAATTTTGTTGTTGTATGTTGTCCTCACAGTACGTGTCTTCCTGGTTTTGAATCACGAGCTTCCCGCTTTTGAATCACGAGTCTGTTTTGTCTTTTTGTTGTCTTTCCACAACGGCACAAAAACGCATCATTCTTCTTATGAGCCATGTGACTAGTCGTGGGTTTCACTCAACTACTGCAAACTATTCTTTCACTTGACTATTGTGATCTGTTTTAATTGCAATCCCATCAATTTATATGCTTCCTCTACACATTTTGTGCCCTGTGGCTCGAAACATGACCTCTTTTTCTTCATGAACTGTTCATACCCTTTTCCTAGGGCTTTCTCAAACAATGTACTCCGTTCGTACCTGACTACAACTTCCCCAAACATTGGCTCTGATACCAATGTTAGCAAATGAATGTTGAAAGAATGAAGAAAAATGAAAAGCATACCACACACACACTTGTGTGTCCATCTTTTTATTAAGCAAAAAGTGGTTACATTCAGTTGGGAAGGTTTGATAATCGCTCATTTGTTAAACATCAACTAATAGGTTATTAATACTTTAACACTAACTGCATGGTGATTGGATATTCTCCATATTTTGTAACTAATTGATCAAAATCTTTCATCGCCATTGATCTAAATGCATGGAGACCCCTAGCATTCCCACGGGTCAGATTTGCTTTTGGGGGCAGACTTTGAGGTTTTGACCCCACTTACTGAAAAAATTTCTACTGGATTTGTAAGCATATCAGAGATCTATTTTTGACTTATTTTCCAAAGTTGATTTGTGCTTCAGCATTCCTAGTTTAGGATTTTGGTTGCATGCCACTCTCTCTCCCCTATGCTGGCTCCCTTCTTTTCTATTGCAAATGTTTCTAATTTGTTCATAGGTCCTATAAGCTGCTGCTGATTTCTTCATTATCTGGCTCCAATGACTACTCATTTGAATCATCTTCCTCCTCTTTTCTATCTATAGAAATATAACGACAAATCTAATCCTCTACTTCCTTATTGATTGATATCATAGGTCGTCCATTCTCAGCTTCAATAAATAGAAGAGGCCTTGTTTTAAAAACCCTTTCCAGGCCTTTGTTGTGCATTCTTATTTTCTTTTGGCAGAGAATCTCCTCTCAGGATGTCAACTGCATCTTAATTTGTTCAATGTCTTTGATTACTTTCCTTGACCCAGATTACCGGAGCTAGCTTCCACTGATCCTAGGTTAGTTTCATCCTCCTCCATCTTTGGTGGGGTTTTTAACTCATCTGCTTTCCATTTGCAAGTGTCTATTCTTTCTTCTTCTCTGGATTGAGACTCTTCCTCCACTAGCTGTCTAGGCTATGACATTGAGTTAGTTTTATCCTTCTTCATTTTTTATGGGTTTTCTAACTCATCAGTTTTCCCTTTGCAAGTGCTTGTCCTTTCTTCTTCTCTGGATTGAGATTCTTCTTCCACTGGCTGTATAGGCATTAGGACATATCAGTTGCTGCAATTATGAGGCTCTGGTTTTAATATCATCCAAAAGGAATAAGTCAGCGGTAGCTTGCTCCTGCTCTTCCTCTTTTTTCTTCTACTACAAAGAGTTTATTCTTATCTGCACTCCCCTTCATTAAGATGCTAAATTATTTTGCTCGATACTCCCCATATCATGCAAGTTTTTTGTTAGCCAAAATCTTTTTAATTTCAGTCAGGTTTTTGGCCTCTTCCACATCCACATTTTCCTTTTCTACATTTTTTATCTCAACATTGTTGTCCCTTCCAAGGCACCCATGTCCATGGCATAGATGGCATCAAGAGGAAATTTTCATAATCCAATTCTTGTAGCCTGGAATGAGTCTTAGATTGGATAAAGATTGCCTTCGATAAAGGTTTCTTAGGTGTAAACGGACACATCCTTGCATAGACTGTGAGGAATTTTCAAGCTGTCTCTTATCCAATGTCCAAGAATTCACAGATTAAATTCCCTGGGTTCTTAAATACTTTGGGGGACCAAAATTCTTGAGATAATCTATATAGTCTGATCCGAACTGACACCTTAACCATGACTTCCTTTTTCTGGGTCTAACCCTTCTTCCTGAAACCTCACATATAACCCCGATTTGTCTAAAAACCATGCACCACCTACCAACATTCTACTCCTATCTTCTTTTGTGTCAAAAAATGCTAGAAGGTGTCCTTTTGGAAGAAGCCATACCTGATCTTGTGATTTGATTTCCCATCTCGACTGCAGCCATCTTTCCAGGATTTGAAGCTTTGGCCAGCAACCAATAAACTTTCAAATCAGCCCTCTCTTATTCGGGATCTGGATTTCTGGGTCCAAATCCCTATCTTCCACATTGATAATCAAAGCTTACTTTGTTGCAGGAAAAATCCTGCAAGATGCTAAAGGATCTTCTAGCAAACATAGTGTTTGTTCCACCTTTAATGTAACTTTCCTCCTCACCATGCTCATGTATCCGAATCTCACATATCCAAATGTCTGCACAAACAGCAGAGCAAAAGTATGTGGAGAAGGAAAATCTATCTAAATTTGATGCTCAAGATATTTGAGTAAAAAGTATTGGTGTGGTTGACATCTCTACAATCAAGGAGGACCAGCTCCTACTGTGGTTGCATTGAACTGCTTCTTGGTAAATCAGTGGCACCCATTGCGTAATAAAAAGATAAATGCAATCTAAATTCAACCCACCCATATCAAGGCCATTTTATCCCACTAAATTGCACCAGACTTGGATTGTAACGATGGTTGCAACCATGCCATTCTTGTATCAACTAGCCACAATACTTAACACCACAACAATAACAGCAACCAAAAGACCTTATGTCAAAACACTTCTTTACATACTCTAGATGCACCTCCAACTTGATTAGTACATATAGCATGATTGTATCCTCTTCTTTGAAAAGCTTCTCCATAAGGCTAGTCAATCCATGCCACTTACCATCAATATCAATAGAATTGGTATAGGATGGATGTTTGTTGATGAGCCACGTCACTTCTCTTCTTGGAAAAACACATTCCTCGTATATTTCATGGCCTCATGGGCTAGATGCACTCATCCTCTTAATTTCTGAAAAGATCTTGATTTTAATAACATACTTGAATTTAGTCCTTACCTTTTCAAGGGCTACATTCTCCAATTTTCTGCCTCCACACTTTTGGTAAGGGAGCCCCTCTTTATCTCTGTTTCTACCATTAGACAGATTGCTATTAAAAATGACTTGAACCTTTCTTTCAGCTAAAAAGGCACCAAAACATCCTTCATTTTCATCCTTATCAAATTATGCAAGCCATTCACAATTATTCAGATTCTCACTATCCTATTAGCTTATGTTCTTTAAAAGTGTACATCTTGAAAAGCCTTCAATAATGTGAAGGGAATCCATCAAACCACTAAACTTAGTTCTTAGACCCTTTTTTTATTCCTCTTACAGACATGAATACAATTATTGCTTATGAAAAATGAAAAAAATACAAGGCACTTTATTATGGTGGTTCTGTCATAAGAGATGCCAAATGGACTGATTTCGTTCCTGTTCTCAATTGTGAGGGAGTGAAACCTAGTCAAAGAATGATATCATTGGTATAGGTGAGCATAAAACCCAATATTTTTGGGCAATTGGTTAGCAAAACGGTCGAGACTTTTTTTCTTTAGTGAGATTATAATGAATTAATGTTATTACTTATCCACCCTTGATAACTAGCTTATCATGATACAAGTACTTTCGTTTTAATGTTTTTTAAAAAAAGATACTTATTTTGTCCAAAAGCCATCATGATGGTCACATTAGGCATGATCTGTGAAACGCTACCAGATATATCAAAAGCACATCCGTCTCTCCTAAATGGCATTTGCATTTTAACTTTTTTATACTAGTGTTGAAAACCTGTTTATCTTATTATTTTTTCTTGTTAATTTTTTTTCTTTAAATTATAAAAAAAAATCAATGCCAATAATTCAGTCTTCCACTAAATGCCGAAAATTACAAATAAAACCTTAAATTTAGACCGGCTTTACTTGAACAGCTTTATGCTTTATAAGAAAAAAATGGGAAGTGAAATAACACCTTATACAGGATAATAAAACAGTACTTACATGGCAACCAACTCCAAAGTAACATGCACTAAAAATTGTTTTAGTATAATTTGTCATTTTGCAGGTTAACCTGACCAGCAGATTGCATGGCATTCCCAGAATAGACAACATAATTGAAACTAGAACTTCATAGTTTTGTCCATATAGTTTACTTTCTCACTTGGAAATCTGTATGAAGTTTGCAAGTATACCATAAATAGCAATTACCTTACCATACTAATCTTGATATTTGGTTGGTTTGGTAAAAAACATACTAGGTTATATGGTAGGTTGGTATATTAAGCACCAGAACAGTATGTACATACATTTTAGTTTAGTACACAATTCTAACATCACCCGCAAAAGAGAGACAAGACAAAACATAGTTTATTTTCCCACTTGGAAATCTGTATGAAGTTTGCAAGTATACCATAAATAGCAATTACCTTGCCATACTAATCTTGATATTTGGTTGGTTTGGTAAAAAACAAACTAGGTTATATGGTAGGTTGGTATATTAAGCACCAGAACAGTATGTACATACATTTTAGTTTATAGTACCCAATTCTAACATCACCCGCGAAAGAGAGACAAGCCAAAACATAGTTCAATAGTATTGTCTATAGTGAATAAATTATATGAACTTTCACACCTCATCTTCATGAAGCAACATGTTTGGAATACCCTTAGTGACAGGAAATCGCCTCCCAGTCTCAGGACAAATGAGGGCCCCTTCTTCTAAATGCAACTCTAGAAGGGCATGATGAAAACGCTGCAAAAAATCATCGTTTTCTAGCATATTTAACTCTGCTTGTTCTGGGAGATCGTTTACATTCATCTTCTTTGCTGCATCATGTAAAGGCTTCCACTCAATCTTTGAAAAAATGTGCTTCAAGAAACTAGGATTAAATGGAACCTCCTTTGTCACAAAGCTTTCAACTTCCAAATGCAAGGGAAAGCCCTTGGTCACCCCTCGGATGTTACAGGACAGCATATTGTGCGTCAAAAGCCTCATCTTCACCAATTCTTTGTGAACCAAAAAAAGTTTCGAACCAATTAAAACCTGCAGCATTGAATGACATTAAAAGAAAATAATATTTTAAGATGCAAACAAATGAAATGAAATCAGTGAGTTTTGTTCAACATATATTCATAATCAGTGCAAATAACCCATGTTGTTGACATTTCTTTAAATAATATATTAAATTATATTTGTCAAATATTTATCATTATATCATATTATTTTGCCAAAGTTCATTTTGTCAGATACTTGAGCACATCAAAGACACAAGAAGGGGGAGGGTGAATCGTTTGCTTATGAATTTGCTACAAAACCCAACAATACTTCAGCATCCAAGTTAATTGCCTCTTTCAAATGGTGCAGCCAATTAGCGTGTAAGCAAAGCATTGTCTTTGGAACAAGTTTCTGAGACAGAAATGGAGGTGCTAACTGTCATGGTAGAGCATCAGCAAATTATGCCTTCATACTCCAATTCAGATATGGTGGCGCTGAAGGAAACCACAAACTATAAACCTAGGCTTAGGGAGAACGTTGAATTGAGTAAGGCATTCATCTCTCCCTTGGCTCCAGTTCCTGCAACAGTCCAAACAATAAATTCAGATGCCAAGAGGGTGGTTCATAGAGGGGAATCTTCCCAACAAACTGGTATGACAATCGCATTGATATGATCTTCAGTCTGCTGTTTGGGTCTGTCCTAATGTTCGGTCTGATATAGTATTGAGTTTTTATGCACAAATTTAATTCTATCAACTTTTGCTAGAGGGCTTCAAGCCTGTAAAACCCTTAGTGTTGAACATTTAGGGTATGCTATGGTTGAGCAGCAATATTATATGTTTAGTGATTTGAATAAGCCAGAATTGGAAACTCTTGGCTTATGAAATCTTTTTGGTATCAAGTTTATGTCAAACTACCCTATATAAATTTAAAGGTAAATTCGAAAGGTCGTTGGTTCATTGGTGAAGTTGCTTGGCTCACAAAGAGCCCACCAGGTACCAATTCTTGCTGAATGCAAAAACCCAACACCTTTAGGAATGAGGCTGGGTTCGATTCCTGGGTGAATTTAATGGAATGGATACACCTCAGTCCTTCGCACTAAGCTGAAGACTTAATCAATCAAAAAAAAAAGTAAAGGTAAAGGAAATTCTTTAGGTCACCGCCAAGCAAGACACCAATTTGATCTATGAGACCCCCTTATGTCCACAAGGGGATTGCTTTTTCATTTAACTTATGTACTATTCAACAAGGAGATATATACATATGGATGAGAAAGTCCCTATGACAGCAGGCAAACATGACTGTATCCTGAACAGCAACCAGGCTTCAGGAGTTTTGAAACTCATTTATGTTGCTATTCACTGGCAATTATATTGACCATTAAATTTTGTTCCTAAGGCAAGTTCACAGAATCTAAATATTTCTCCTGTTGACTGTTGTTAAGTAAGATGGTTAGCTTTTGAATCTAGCCTATGTCTTGGGCCAGTTGACAGTATGAAAAGTTTGTATTTTACTACTCGGGTATGGCCAGAGAGTTAGCAATATTCTGCAACCAATACAATAATTATATTTTTGGTTAAAAAGAAAGGGTCGACTACTGTTTTCCGAGTTGCTTTGATGCTTTTTAAGGCCAAGATGCATACAAATGTTTCTGAATGTAGTACTGCTTTATAATATTCAAGGTTGGCTTGAGAATGTTTGTAATCATAGCTTTGTTTGAGTACGTATCATTCTTTTATGTGAAGAACTGAGAAATTGATTTAAAAAGAGGGTTTCACAGTAATGCTTTTTACCTGAGTTGATCTATTTTCTGTTCAATTATAAGCTCCCTCAACAGACAGTTTAAATATTTTCTAAAATCGCAATTGTAGTTGAAACCAAGAATGTGTCAAAGAAAACAAACAGCATCTTTAGTTACGAGGTTGTGGGTGGGGGCCTTTAAATCCCTAAAAGATGAAGCTTTATTAAATAAACCCAAAACTATTTTCTTAACAAGAGGCCAAACAACAATAGCATTGCTGATATGGAATACCTATCAGTGTCCAGAAACATTCTTGCAAGATTGTGGCTTGGAGACGCATTAAAAAAAACCGATTTAAATCTTTGCACTTAGCGCATATCACTCTACCAACTGTTTTCACCACATGCATATTTTCAATGTATTTTCCTTCCATTTTTTCAACAGGGTACTTCTTAAGCCGGTTTTCCAACTCGTTCAGTCTGGTTTTAGAGGCAGTAAGGATTGTTGTTGGTAATAATAACCAAAGTCTATGTTCTAATTATTTATTAGTTTATTGTAATCATTAGAAGAGTCTTTTGTTTTTTTCGTAAGACAGTTAAGGAAGGCATGAGTCTTTCATCATTTTGTAGGAGCTGCAACACCATTAGTCATTTCTCTTCATGTAGAAATTAGATTACCCACAAACAATTGGAACTCTTTTTATTCAAATCAATAAGAACGAGAATATCATCGTGTGAGTTCTCTCTCACAAATTCTCCAGGTATCTTTTTATATTTTTGTTTGTTTGTTCCAGCCAACAGTTGCATCAGAGCCAGCATCATACTGAGCCATAAGGTTGGTAGGTTCGGAGCTTTCAAATTCGTAGTTTTGTAGCAGACAATAGTGAGACAAGAGTTTGTGAAGGAACAAAAAATTGTGCTCACAATATTGCTATTTATTTTCCTTTTGTGCTTTTTCTTTTTTTTCGAGAGAGGAATCAAGCATTACTTCTGCCAAGGTTTTGGTTGGTGGCTCAAGATGCCATTGTGGGATAGAAATCAGATAGAAGACTAAGTCGCAAGATTTGAATTCAAGTTCGAATTCGACGAGGGTCAAAATCGGTTCAAAATCGACTTTGGATAAAAAATCGAAAAAAAAATCTCCATTAAATTCGACACAAAAAAAACATAAAACATATTAAAATAAGTCAAAATAAGAATATGAAAGATACTTATTGAAAAACTAAGTGTCTCAAAATCTAAAACATGTAATACTAAGTTCTTAGTTTCATACAAATTCGGAATTATACATCATAAAAAACCAATACACTCTATGGCTTTATAGGCTATTAACTACATCAAAAAGCTCCATATCATCGAGAAAACTTGGCTCATCAAAATCATTGTCGTCTCTAGATTCATCACAAAGGAATTCAAGATCATTTGCATCTTCTAAATCTACTGCAATTAGTAAGGGGTTGTGAAGAAGATTATTTTTCCATTTTGCTCATGCACATTCGCAAATTGCTGCAAACATAAACAAGATCTTCTAACTTTCCTGACAATACTCTGTTTCTTTTCTTAGATTGAATGTGTTCAAAACAACGCCAATTCCTTTCACATGCTAATGCATGCTCCTTGACTCAAAATTCTGATGGCAAAGTGTTGTAGTTCCTTTGTACTTGATCCATAATATTTCCACCATTGGTATCCTTCAAGATGCACCCTATCATACTTGGCAACAGTTGTTGCAAATACCCCTTCTTGTCTTCGCAATGCCCTGATTTGGCTCATAATTATACTTGCAAGTTTTAGATCTATAACAACTCTGTCAATGGCTTCATAAAATCCACTCATGACTTTTGCATCACTTTTTCTTTCTATATGAAAGAGCCAAGGCTCTAGATAACAAGTTGTTGCATGTAATGGTGTGTGCATCATTTTCCACCTTATATAATTAATCACATTCCATATTGCTTTGTAGTCTGTCTCCACATCATTGAATGTCTTTTGAATAGATTCATTGCAACGGTCCATAGCCTCATAAAGCATGTCAAGGTAAGGGGTGTCACCATCAACCATGCGAAGCACATTAACAATAGGCTCACAGATTTTTAAAACCTTATTTGCACTTTCCAAAAAACTTGGGTTTATGATGATTTGTTTTGCTTGCTTTCCCTTAGGACTTTTTGAAAGTGCAAAAATTTTCCATTCATTAAAACAAATCATTGACTTTATCGTTGCTTTCTCTTCAACCACTCTTTGAAAAGTGATATAAAAAAAAACAAATCTTGTTTCACAAGGTCACAACAACTCCATCGATGCATATTGTCGATAAATACTCAATGCGAGGCGGTGGTTCCTTATGAAGTTTGTAATTGTCCTCCCCCTTTGAATTGCTTCATGCACCCATGAAAATTTTGCAAAGTCATGTAGTAGCATATCAAGACAATAAAATGCACAAGAGCTCCAATAAATTTTTGGATATTTATCCATAATCATTTTCTCAACCCCTACACAATGTGGCATTATCAATGACAATCAGAACTACAATTTCTTCACCCACTTCAAGAATTGCTTCATCTAAGATTTTGAAAATGAACTCTGATGTTTTCTTATGATTCATAGTGTCAATCACTTTCAAGAAAGATATGCCTTCAGGGCAATACACCAAGACATTAATCAGTGGTCTCTGACACATATCAAACCATCACTCAATATACTCCAAGAGGCTTTGATATCTACTATGCTTTCAGTCACCCTTTTTTTGACCTTTCCAAAAAAGTAGTTTTAAGCCTTTCAGAACTAGGTGGAGTGTAACCTTTGCCAAATTCAGATAGTATTAATAAAGAACGGACTCCTAGCCATGTTGAATGGAATGACACTTGAATAAAAAAAAATCAGAGAATGCATCATCCACATCTTGCTTTTGCACTGGCTTTCACATGCTAGAAATTGTGCCACTCCCACAAGTGTTTGATTGCATATGTGAGGATAACATGTTTGTAGAAAAACTTTTTGATGCTCCCCTGGATATTTCTTCTTGAATTCTTTGTTTTTTTTGTGTTGCCATATGTTTTCCAGCAACTGATTGTTCCTTTTCTTTATCCAATCTTACTCTGATGTCTAGAATCAAATTAGGACATGGTTTAACACCTCCACTAGGGCCACCCGTCCTGCCAAGCAAATGGTTAATGACCCTGGTTAAAGTCCCATGCAATATTTTTCCATAGTGATTTATGATTTCACTCCCTAATCCACACTGTGATACATGCTTCCATCCCTTAACTTTTGATTTAGGAGCCATGAATATTTTTGCAAAATTTAAATGAAATTTTAATGTCAATATATTTTAAAAACAAAGATACAAATATTATATAAATAAACATAAATAAAACATAAAATAAAAGCGAAAAAAATATAAAATACCTAATTTTTAAAAATTAAAATAAATAAATAAATCATTATAAAATAAATTAAAAAACATAAAAAATAATAATAAACAATATATAAAAGTTTAAAACAAATTTATTAAAAAAATAAAATATACATTAAAAAATATTTAAAATATAATTATAAATTTATAAAATTTAAAAATACATAATTAAAAAAGCGCTAAAATAAATAAATTAATAAGTCATTAAAAAAAATGTAAAGTATATATTTAAAACAAAATAAAAAAAATATTTAAATTATAAATACAAAGCAAAGAAAAATTAAAATTAAAAATACATAATTTAAAAGTGAAATAAAATAAATTAATATAATCATTAAAAGAAAATAGAAAAAAAATAGACAAAATTAGAAAACTTAAAATTATTTTTTAAATTCACAATTAGAAAAATTAGAATAAATAAATAGAAAGAATTATAAATACAAACAAAAAATATTTTAAATCTATTTATTAAAAAATTAAAATAAGCAAAAATATAATTATAAACAAAAAATATTTAAATTATAAATTTATAATTTAAAAATAATTATAACATAAAATAAATAAATAAAATCATAAAAATAAATTAGAAAACATAAAAAATAAAAATAAAGTTAAACATAAAATTAAAATATATAATTTAAAAAAAAAAAAAAAAAAAACGTAATAATAAATTAAAAACATTATAATTTTTTTTAATTATTACAAATAAATAAACATTGAAAAGAAAATAAAAAATTTAAATTACAAAATAAAAATAAAAATTTAATACAAAGTTCAAAACAAAACATAAAATAAATTAAATTAAAACAAAATTGAAAAATAATAAAAAATAAAATATTAAATATAAAACAAATAAATATTAACAAAGTTTTAAAAAACCCCTTCCCAACTGTCATCACTGTTTTTGTCAATTTATCATCACTGTTTTTGAACTAGGACGAGAAGTTTGGATGATGATTTGGATAGGGAAGCCTAGATAAGGATGAGAAGGTGGATAATGTGATGGGGGTGTGAGAAGGTCTTTGCCTTGCATCGTGTTTCGGGAAGTGGGACACCCATCTTAAGATAAAATCCCTGAAAATGACAAAAACAGTATGAAAAAAAGATAAAAAGTCCTCAATTGTGCAGATTTATCATTGAAATATGTTAAGGAATTCAGGGTGATCTATTGTGCGTAAAGGAAGATTTGTTTGTAGAATAGGGTAATAATGTTTCTGGCAAAACAAAACAAAAAAATTGAGTTAAGTGTTCACAATTAATTTAATAGCTCGATGAAGGTGGGAAAGAAGAGTAAGATATGATAAAAGTAAGAAAAATTGGGAAAAAATCTCCAACAATAAATTGATCTTTAATTAATATAACACATGAAGACAAAATGCCCAAGAAAACAAGTGAAAGTTGAAGAGACACGATCATGACCATTTGGTTCACATTCCTTATTCAACTTTTTACTTAATCCTATTAATATATAATCGCAATTTGAATGTTGGGGGCGAGAAGGGGACAGAAGAGAATGTGATGTAGAATAATACAGAATTTGTAGAAGGAGACAGTTCTAAGGGAAGAGATCAAAGTGGATTCAAATTTTAATGCAAAGGAGCTTCATTACCCTACACTCTTTGGCATAGACATTGAGCATTTCCAGTTATTCTTGATTATTGGCATTAAAGTTAAAACTAAGTAGCATATATAAAGTTAAAACTACGAATTAAAATTCTTATAGTAAATTAAAATATATATATATCATTTCATTTACCTTAAACAAATCCAACTTCAAAAAATCCCTAAGATGGCTTCAGACATTTGAAGGTCCGTGACAAATATTTGGATCTCATTGGCCTCAACATACACTCGTTTGATTTATTCAATTTTATTCCTAGCATTTGTAGCATCAGGTTGAGCGAATGAACGGCACAAGGCATCCAAAATGTGTTTGTAGCTCACCTCAACCAACATCCCCACAACTCTGCAATTTTTAGTGTTGTCAATTATGCCTCGGACAACTTTTTGAGGCCCCACCACCTCAATGGATTCTATGAAGATGTTGGCGATTAATTGTGCATCTTTCACCTACCCCTCACAATCAACCGTGTTTAGAAACATGACCCCTTAGGACAAACAACAACCACATTAATAAATGTTATATTAGCTGCATCTTTCCGTCCATTAGAAACAATGGACACCCTTGTTTTGATCCTTGTATCCTTAATGGGCTGCAATGAATCATCTACATATTATTTTCTTTGTCCAATAAGATGGTGCATACCCTTTCATACCCTGGGCTAGTGTACCCATTTGGGAGCTTCATTGATTCCTCTCACCATATCCTACCAATATGATGACCTAACAACATTAAATGGCAGCCCATTGACGTAAATAACACACACAATGAGTTGATCAACAACATCCCTAGACTCGTTTTGAAATGTCATTTTTAACGGGCTTAAAAAAAATTGTTCTTTTGCTTGAAAGGGGTGAATCCTCTTCATTTGTAGAGGGTGTCATCAAACATGGATGTGAGGCAGCCATGACAGGTGTATGATATGGACCAAAAGGTAGCTTGCTCAATCAAGATTCGTTCTTTGCTAAAGGATGCTTTGATTTTAGGGCAACCTTTGCATCCGCTTTTAATAGCTCTTTGATGTATTCAAGAATCTTTGCTTTTTGCAACCTTTTTCCGCTCGGCCCAATGCAAGATTTTATTCCTTGACCAGGAATCGCACACAAATGGGATTTCACCCAACTGTAGGAGCTCTTGTATTTGACACTACACTTTGTGCAATGCCAAATATAATCCCCTCCACCTCGAACCTATTCTAACATTGTGAAATATTTCCAAAGAGGCGAAAAATAATTGGTTTTGGTGGTGGTTGTTTCCCTTTGGCCCATGGAGCTAGCACTTTTTGCCATAGTAGCAAATACCTATAGCTACAAGTTATAAAACAAACACAATATTACTATTAGGGAAATAAACTTAAAAGAAACCCTAAGCTACCGCTACTCACTAAAAAATATTAAAATAATAAAAGAAAACAAAAGCCCCATATGAAGATTGAAATTCAAAAACAAAATTTAAAAAATAAACTTTAAATAAACCACAAAGAGTTTACCTTTAATCCAACAGTCTTCTTTATTGCAAGCTCCTCACTCTCCTTGGCAACAAATGGGCACTTATAGTGGCATAGGATTAAAATAGAATATAGTTGGAACTTAGCTTGATGGAGTTTCAATCCTTAACATTCATACAAGGTAAGTGTGCAGTGAGAGGTACGTGTGTTGTTTTGTTGTTTGCTTTTTGAAAAAAATGAAGGTAAGATAGCTTCTTAGGGTTTGTATTCACTTTTTTGGGCTTTATTGTTTTAGAATGTTCCAGTTGACTGAAAAAACAGTCAAAACAAAAAGACACTTTTCAGGCATTTGCCCTGTGGATACACCCCGGGTTCGACCAGCTTCATCCTTGGACAGACATTTGCCCTGTGGGTACACCCCAGGTTTGATCAGGTCCATCCTTGGACAGACCTAGGCGTACGCAAAGACAAACTGGACCAAGATCGGGACTCAGTACTTGCCATACCAGGACTGGTCCCCCTAATGCAGGAATAAGAAAAAAGGATAATTCATGACGTTAGTTGCTTTTTGTTGAATTCAAATTATTTGTTTACGAAACTGCATAAAGATTAACATATCCAGGTTCAAATGAACTAGACCTTTATATTCCTTTTAAGTAAAACTTTATTATTCTTTTGAACTGCAAAGTTGCAATGGTTTATTATTAGAACACCTCATGCAGTTAATCCAGGATGTCGTATCCTAATGGCAGTCTATCAAGTGCCAAATGGTTCCAAAAATGGAACTTGATTTTTACACCAAGACAAGCTTAATTGATACGTGCACACAGTATGAGCAAACTTACCATTAGACTGTGTGCACGTATCAATTAAGCTTGTCTTGGTGTAAAAATCCTTGAAGTGTTCATTCAAACAGACCCGGGAAGAACAATGATGCAACTTTTTAGCAAAATATATTTTCATAAGTTTTTCAACTCTTCTATATTCTTGTTGTGCCACTTGTCTCAGAACCATTATTTCTTTGAAAAGTAAGAACAAAAGAAGCAAGAACATTTTAGAAGAGGGAGTTGGGTTCATCTAATGGTGGTCTTTTCTGTATTTTCTACGAATACGGTCCGTCTTTGTTAGATAGGCCTGTTCTGATATTCAAGTTGGCCAACAGCCACCCAGCGAAAGGCAGTTGAAGCTTTGAGTAAATAATTTGATCAAACCAAAACACGATACTTAAAAAATATTATTTAAAAAGGTTGGACAAGTTTTTCTTACATTGATACCAACTATTCCTAACTCATGCATAAAATGGTCCTCTGTTTTAATTCTTGCAAACATACATCAGACTCCTTTCCAGCTTTCTCCAAACTACTTATTTTTACCGCTCTGACCTTGTTTTCTTCAATGGCCCCAAGTCATCTTTTACTTTGTGGGAGTTTGTTTCAATTGCCTTCCCTATGCTGCCTGCTTAATTGGCATTAGCTCACTGCCCTGTTTTTTATCAATAGGGGAACTATTTGATATCACAAAAATTGGAGGTATGTATCAATTTAACGGTTAACTCAAAATACTAGATTTATCTTCACTTTTGTTCATCTCCTTTCAAACAATTAAATATAGGCAAACCAGTGATTAGCAACATACTGGATAGAATGTGGAAGTCTTATCTGGAGGTTCATAAGGTTCGACATAGTTGCCACTTATTTTGTAATATATTGCTTGTTCAGTGGCCTGGTTTATGCCTACACACACAACAGGTATGATTTACCTTTAAGTTTTGGAATTATCTTGTTTACGTGGGTTTTACTACATTCTTGTCGGTTTTACATTTTGAAGGGTTGGATGGGAAGCAGACATTAATGATGAAAGTGAGAAATGTCTTGATTAAATTCCATATCTTTCTCCTTCCAAACTGCTGTGATTCTGTATATGAACTTTGGATTGAATGTTATACAGCACAGGGGCAGAAATTTCATGGTAAGATCAATATTATGGCTCTTTTTCAGCCAGTGTAGAGCTTCTCTCTGATACCAAAAAGTTAGTAAAATGCTCTTTAAATGAATTGTTTGGTTATTGTTATGTACCCCAAAGACTGGCTGTTCTCTTTTCTTGTTTGAGATGTTTCTACACACTGAATTGGTTTATATTTTTAAGCCTGTGTATAAAGCAGCCCTGGTTAACGTCTTTGACAAGGAGGAATGGGGCCCATTAAATTTTCCATTGTGGCAAACCATTTCCAACATCGAAGCAAAGCTCCATGTGCCTATCATGCTGTTAGTGCCACATTTGTTCCTTCTACAAAATTCTTTGCCTCGGCAAAGACAGACATTTTTTTGGAGTTTTTACAAGTATTCTGTATAGAGCTTTGTCATGTTCTTGACACAGGAGTAGTATTTGGTTTGGTTGATAATAATATTGTCATGGATAGTTGAGAGAGACAACGGGCAATTTAGAAACCCAGTCTTTTATTCTTCTTTTGTTTAATCATAGTTACCAGGAAATTCCAATATAGAGACTAGGACCGCATACCATCCCCGTACCCACATTTTTTGATGTCAACATTCATATACAATATAGCCTTAACCTTATTTATTTACTCACGTACCCCGATTTGAATGGCATCTCCATCCATGTACCAGTGCCAGTACCCCCACTTCTCTTGGTAACTATGGACTAAATTGCTGTAGGTTGATCTAGTTTCATTATTTTCTTCATCTTATGCTTCATTTGGATTGTATATCTTGTCGATGAATTAAGTTTACTAAAAGCATTCAAAAAATGGCGAACATTATTTCTTTTTCCAATCTGTGAAGAAGCCCTTTTCTTTTAAACTTTACCTATTAATTCCATGCATATAATTCAAAGTTGTATAGGGTAGTACTTTCTGGCATAAGTACACTGATCTGAATGAAGCGAGCACACTCCTGATTAATTGATCACTGTCGGATAGTTTGACTTTGGCCAAACAAATCAGGGTTGAAGCAGAGGATTTCAGGATGACAGCAGGTTCACATCAGGTGGAATTACTGTGACAAATTATTTTTGTACAAAGGAATTGTGAGGCCTCATGTAAAGTTGAGATCAGTGCTAATTTTCATCTTGCAATTGGGTTCTTCTGAAATTTATAATCTTTTGGTTCTTATTAAATTTAAACCAAATAATGAAGGATCAGAAGCAAAATTACAGAAAAGAAAACAAGTACTATAACTCTACAGGACTCTTGAAGTGAAAGCAAATATGTTTTGGGGTGAAGTTCAAAGTAATTATTTTCCTGTTTTAATTATGATTCACATGTCAATTCCATCCTATTTAGAAGACATTACTAGGCAATGCTGTGGTATTTTTATCTTGGGATTAGTCTGAAAACCTCATCTCTTTGCTAGTCAAAAACACAAATTACAGCTAAAAAATGCTTGAGGAGCTTCAGATAACAAAGAAAACGCGCACACGACCTTTGAAAAATGAAATTTATGGAATATTATTTCTGGAGTAGCTTCTGATCTCTTTGTTTAATTGTGAAGTGTCTATTAAGACATTATGTGACATGGCAACAGCAATATATGGTTCATCTTTCAAATGAACAACTTGTTGGTGAAGAACTGTGATCTCAGGTATAAAGTGGACAGAAAACTATCAAGAATTCTTAAATGATCAGTGTTATTTTTTCTGGGATTGACAAATTTATATCATGTGTTATTTGATTTGTGCCTGAATGTTAACTCATAGCATGAATGTGATCAATGCCGACTGAATTTCTAAGCATTTGATTTGGCACAAATGGAACAACATTAATGATTAGAGTAAATCCACTAAATGACGGGATATACAATTTTAGAAGCATACTGATGGAACTTACAATTCATCAACTGGGTCGATATACTAATTCCCATGCGGTTACACATACATTTGGCTGTAAGGGCCATGTGAAGCTTATTTGCAAATACCTTATGTCCCCATATTGATTTTTTCCTATTTCTGAATGATCTAAACATACACCCTTTTTCTTGTCCATGGAATGTAAATGTGAATTTTCTTATTGTTCTAGCATTTTGTGTTATGACTAGTTTATTTCAACTTTAGTGTTTTCTTCTTGTGCCCAACTTACAAAACATTGAATTCTTTATATGTTTTTGTTTATGGTTGCTTCATTCAACCATTCATCATACTGGGCTTGCCCAACTTGCTAGGAGGTTATTTCAAAGGTTTCTTCCTGTACCCAGTATTATAATTAGGTTATTCCAATGCTATAACCATTAGTTGTTTCTTTTTATGGAAATGGATAGGTGGTTGTATCTAGCTTGCTAAACCCAATTGCAAATCAATGTTCTTTTGTATGTTGATTATTGCTCGTAGGGGCAAGTATTATGGTGACTTTTTAGGCATCATGAAACGAAAGTTGGTAGTTATCTTTATTTTGGCAGCAACATAGAAAATTCTATAGGTTATTCATAGTGCTGTGATACCACATATAATAAAGGAATCTGCTGGCATCACGATTCAATCCTAAATCATACTTTTGCCTAGGCAGCTAACAAGTCTTGAATGTGCATCCAAGCCTTGAAACATGGCAATGGAAAATAAAATCTGCCAACAATCACAGGTTCTATGAGCAAACAATGATTGCAGTAGTTACGAGTATCATTGATGCCTAATGCTATGTTACAATTCTTGCATTCACTCTAGTTATTGTCCTAAATGTAAAACTGATGTATGTGGCAATTGATTTTATTCGATGCCATTGCAAAGTCATTAACAAGATCATTTAGGAAAAATGTTTTCCTGCCTGCAAGTGTGATTTTACCAGTAAGTATGATTGTTGTTATGCCTGTATTTGTCAAACCTCATCAAGTTCAACCTTCGCTTTTTGCATGTGGGATTTTCTGCACTTAAGCCTATGGCTTCTTGTTTGTTTCCACATACACGTCTCCATTTAAGGGAAACCATGGGATGTTGCTTCGATTGACCATTTGCTTGTACCTTCTCTATGAATGGCTAATGTGTAATAAGATTTAAAAAATGAATAAATTATAATGTGATTAAATTTTGGAAATTATTCTAAATATGAATTCCTTATGGGGAATGTTCTAGTTTGTCGCTACCCTTGCTTGACAAAAACAAATTGAAACTGACTAAGATGGAGTCGAAACTAATTTGTCTAATGCCTAGAGGTAGTTTGATTGGATTAAATGGCCATTAGGGATATGGAGAAACTACTCATATTAGAACGCCAACTTTGTTTTGGGCCTAGGAGATAAAATCTAGAATACTGAAATGAAGCTCTAGTAGATGTAATTCAAAATTGAAAAATCAATTTCCCTGTTGGGGTTGAAGGGGAGATTTTAGAGATGAAATTACCTATCTTGTCTAAAAATAGTGTTGCGCCCATCCTAACCCTATGAAATAAAAAAACATTTAAAACAATATCAAGGTGAAGGCTATAGATCCTACTACCTCTGTTATATTATGAGGAACATTTTGATGCCATAGAATGATATGTCAAAAAGAAGTGATATTCACTCTCAACCATACAAGAATGTGGGCTTGGTGAGTGTTATATTATAAGGAACATTTTGATGCCATAGAATGATATGTCGAAAAGAAGTGATATTCACTCTCAACCATACAAGAATGTGGGCTTGGTGAGTGAGTTAAAGAGCTTCATTTGGGATGGGGTGTCCTGAAAATGATCCTTAAAAGTGTCGCCTATAAAGGAGAACCAATGATGGATATCTCTAATATACCTGAGTATGGGATGTATGCTACGTATTGAAGGAAGCAAGTGAATTGTACTTTGAAGTATATGTTTCGCCGAATCAACTTGTTGCCACTTGAAAGGGAAGGAGCGCTTCAAGAGGACCCCCTTAGTAGTGTCAAATGTCACGATCTTGATTTTTTCTAAGAGTGGCTACTAACTGTTTAAGGTCAATGTACCCAATTTAGAAATCAAATCTATCTAGAAACAACTGTGTTATATGAAATCTGCATTTAACCAAAGACCCTACATGAATTAAAGTCAACACGACACCGGCTAAAGATTTGGATTTGCGAATGAAGGCTCCAGTTCGTATCTTAAGTTTCCTTAGAGATTTATTCAAGAAACAAAAACCCATTAACAGAAAAGGGAGGAACATATTTTCGGTAGAAAATACTTATCACGGCGATGATATTCACAAGCTTATATAAATCCCTAAAATAAAAAAATATGTTCATGACACTGTTATTTACAGGGTGAACAGCAAAACAATAAAACAAAACCAGAAACCTCTTTCGGCAACATTAACAGCCATTAAAGGACAAATCGCAAGGGTTTTCATCGGCTAAAACCCTGCTAATACTAAATCAGACAAGTTTAGTACTAAAACAGAGGGTAAAACCCTAACAATCTCGATATTTTGCACAGGTCACAGAATCAAGAGAAATCGAGCTCAAAATGGAGATGCTGGAAAGGCGATGAAGACTAACCTGTGATCAGAGAGTCGCGCTGTAAGAACTGAAAAAATGGGCTCCCGCAGCTTGAAATTAGAGGAAATTGAAGTCTCTTTACCAGAATCAGTTCCTTTTAAAAAGTTACCATTGGATATTTGATGGAGTTTCAGGTTGAAAATAGGGGAAAATTAAACCATCTTCAAAGTTCGAAGACAAAATATATCATTTTTAAAAAGCATTCGTTTCGAAATCATTAATCAAAATAGAATGATTGTAATGTGTGACAATTCAATTTTTTTTAAATTTGTTTTTACTTATTTTAAGTCAACATAAAATGATGTGATCAAAATTGATTAAGTAGTGTAATTTTGTTTTAAAAATGTAATTTAAAAATTAATTCAAAATAGAATGATTGTAATGTGTGACAATTCAATGTTTATTTTATTTGTTTTTATTTATTTTAAGTCAAAATAAAATGATGTGATTAAAATGGATTAAGTAGTGTAATTTTGTTTTAAAAATGTAATTTAAAAATTAATTACTCTATAAAGGAATTTAGGATAAAGATAATTTTCATGTAATCAACACAATAACTAAGTTTTTTTTATGAAAGATATTATTTAAGGTATAAAGAAATTAACATATGATAAGGTGTAAGATATAAATGGGATGTAAGCTAAATATCTAAAGTGGGTCTTATACACCTTCATACCGCACATCAAAATCATATTCAATGGTATCATTTAGGAAGGTTTCTTATTAGATTGGACTAATGTCATTATCCCCCTCTATAAGAGTGGGGATATCAATAATCCCTCTAATTACCAAACTATTATGGTCAATTCCCTCCTTGAAAATCTATTTGGTAGCATGATAGAGTGCAGAATCAACAATTGGGTAGAAAAAGAGGATAAAAGGGTAAAATGTCAAGCAGGATTTAGGTCGAAACATTCCACTACATCACTCTTAGGCACTAGATCAAAAAAGTATGGGATACTTAGGGAGAATAAACTTTTTGTTCTTTTGTTGACTTCAAAAAAAAAAATTGACACGATCCCTAAAAGTAAACTCTGGAGTAGAATGGAGGCGTTTGGATTTCTAGATGAATATAAAGTGGCAATGCACAAACTTTAGCAAGTCAAGGCCAAAATCAAAACAAGTGAAGAAATGTCAGAGTGCTTTAGAAACAACATTAGAATCAAACAAGGATGTCCTCTATCCCCCACCTTGTGTTTTACTTCACATTGATAAATTAGAATAATGGATAGATAAAGCTGGGGGAGGGGGCATCCACCTAGCTAGTTATGTTATAAAGTTACTTCTATATGCAGATGATCTTATTCTAATTGCAAAAATAGCACATAGTTTGAGAGAACATTTGAAATCTTTAGAAATATTTTGCAAAGAGATAGAAATGCAAGTGAACACTAGTAAAAGAAAAGTCATGATCTTTTCTCTATGGAGAAAAATAAATAAATTGAGTACATTTTCGAAGGCACCCCGCTAGAAGTAGTGGAAGAATACAAATATATCGAGCTTGACTTCCACAACAAGCTTAGTTGGGAGACTTGCAAGGCAAAAAGAATCTGAGGAGGTTGGAAGGCTTTATACTCACTACAAAATAGGTGTAAGAATGCAGAATTAAGGGATTGAAAAACTAAGAGAATCTTGTTTGGCCTACTTGTCACACCAATGGTCCTATATGGATGTGAAGTTTGGGGCAACAATGTGTATGATCTAAATTGGAGATAAATAGAGAGAATCCAGAAATATTTAATCATAAACATCTTCAAAGTGAAAGCCTCAGTTCTATATGAGATTCAATTAGCTGAAACATGTACTTTTTTATTAGGAGCATCAACAATAACTTGAAATTTAAGTTATTTTAAAAAAGACACAAAGTATGGAGAACCATCGATGGGCCAAAATGGTAATCGAAGAAGAGCTAAACATAAAGAAAAACACGTGGATGAAACAAAATAACAAATAGATTAATAAATGGGACATCAACATGCAAGAATATCCAAACACCAATGACAAAATAAAAAAGTATGTGAGAGAGAAATTCAGAACCATGTGGATAAAGTAGCTGGAACAGAAAAAATCATACTATATCAAAGAGTTTAATCCCACATGGGAGCACAAAGAAAAGACATACCCAGGGGTAGAAATCAAATGAAAAGCAAACTTGTTGATTGCACAATTGAAGACTAGATCGCATCATCTTAGATATGAAATTGGTAGGTGGATAGTACCCAAGGAAGAATGGAAAATGAGAATATGTTTATTTTGTGACAAGAAAGTAGTGGAGACAGAATGTGACTTTATTATGGAATGTACAACCTATTATAACATATGCATTAAGTACAAAGATAACTTAAGGGTTGACAACTTAGCTGAATTATTTGAAGAGGAAAAAATAAATAGAACAATAAATTTTCTAATCAAGATCCATAGTAGAAGAGTTAGAATCAAGAAGGGGTTTGAAATATTTCATAATAGAACAACCCTTATGTCAAGAGATAGTGTTAGCATAGAACAACTTTGTTATAGTCCTTAGTCTCATAGACTGCTTAGTCTCGTGGATGTTATTAAAATATTTCATTCATTCATTTTATTAAAAAAAATGAATTCACTTACCATTTAGGAAGGAAAATAAATATATTCCCTTCAAATTGAAATTGCGACCAACCCTAAAAAATTTATGAATAGTAATTTTTTTTAAATAAATAAAAATATTATTATTCAAATGAATCAATTAAAAAATTTAGTAACAAAATTTGTAGAGTTTTGAAGGCTATAAATCTCCAACGATACTATATAGATACACATAAACTATAAATTATTAGAATCTCTTTTATAAGTTAATTTGAATGATACAAAGTCATAAATTCTCATCTTATAGTATTATTTTTTTTAGTTTTTTATTGCTAGTGTGTACCAAGGCAGGGTACTATAGCTTTCATTTAAATCAATTAATTTGTTTGCTCTAGCTAATCATAAGGCTTGAATTAACATATTATTGTAACAATTGTAAAGTTTTATATGCAAAAAAGTAAGAATATTCCTTTAGGTGTTATTGTAGAATATTTTGTTTTCTAAAAATTACTCTCTTTTAATTGATCTAGCAGCCACTTAAATTTAATAACTTGTTATTATAAACAAGGGTGTCATGTGCCAAGTCCATGTGGGAATTGAAATAAACAAGGTTGAGAATGTCGCTAATACTATTGTGGAGTACCCAAATCGTGACAATTTTTTTTGAAATAAATTTATAGAGAAATAACTTAACATAATATTAACACTTTGATATCATAATAGACAAATGAAAATTACTATAACAAATGAAATTCTAAACAAGGAGGATCTTGAAACTTCAAAAAGGTAGTTTCACTCTACTATGTAATAATATGTAAGTGCACTAAGTCCAACGATAACAGATATATTAGTATTTTCCGCCTCTTTTGGTTATGGATAGTTCTTGCATTTTGTATTGTACTTATATGATTTAAGAAACAAGTTTAGAATTTGAGGAGTGCATTCTTGACTTTTGTTGTATTTTTGGCCCATCTCTTTACAAGTAGTAAGAATGAGCATGTGTCCATTCATAACGATAAAGTTAATATAAAATTTTAACACAAAAAAATATTTTTATATACTAAAATAGGTACATAGAAAGAGAGGAATAAAATTAAGAAATAATATATAATAAAATAATGTATTAGGTAAAATAAGTGTTACAAATTATAATCAAAAATTATAAATGAGTGTTACTTATCTTTGGTTGGGGTGCCATTGAGATAGTTATAGTTCATTGGAAAGTATTTAAGGCTTACACTATTTTCAATTTCACTATTTGGGAAAGTGTAAATGACATTTATCACCTAATTGCATTTTTTTTTCTAACAATATAGTATTGGAACAAGAGATTAAAATGCCAAATTAAATTTATCACGATGAATACGAATTAATAATATTTAAAAATGTCTGCATAAAATAAAGTTACCAACATAAGTTCATATTTATTTTCCATTCTAAAATTTCATATTAATAATATTGAATGCATAGATTATATTTGATGGTTGTATGATTATTTTTGTTGTAAAATATAATTTTTTAAAGTAAATTGTATTAGATGTAAGGTACAATTTTGGATAATTCGTTTTAAAAACTACAAATAATTATGATAAATATATATTTTATATAAAATAAATAACTTTTCTTTTAGTTACTATGAAATATATTAGCATTTGATTAGAAATATTGAATAAACCTTTATCATTATCGTTAAACAAATTTTGAACATGTAATGTTATATATCAAATATAAAATTATACAATGATTATCAAATCTATGTAATATTATATATCAAATATAAAACTATACAATGATTTTCAAATCTATAAAAAAATATTTATATTAAAAATAATATTATAAATAAATTAGAAAAAAAACATTATTAAAAAACCAAATTTAGAATGAAATAAATTTTTAAAACTATTGAAAATCCTCACAATGGAATAAACTTATAGAAACATTAACAAATCTATTTATAAAAGAGCATCAAAATTATGTGTGTTAAATACACAAGCAACATAAAAATTGTCAATGTGTATCCAATAAACAAACAATATCAAAATTGTCAAAGTTTGCCCAATAAACATAAACATTAATGTATGTAAAAAAACAGAGGGTAAAACAAATCCATGACTAAAAATTGTTTGATATCTTCACCATCCAAGAGAATGTTTTGCATCTAGCCGAGAACACAGATAGGAATCACATCGTTGATTATCGGGGGGAGAATGAGCACAATTAATGAATGAATGGAGGAGTTTGATAAAAAAAAATTATGGTATTTCACTGAAGAACATGTTAAAGTGTTAATAGGAAGACAAAGTATGGCTTATTTATAAGATGAGGTGTTTCCCGAAAATTTATAAGATGAGGTGTTTCCCGAAAATTTCTCAATAATGTGCCATCCATATCCATTTTTTAGTTATAAGATGCGCTTTTATGCTCTAAGATCACCATGAAAATGGCTTATGATGCAAAATTTATAGCAACACAATTTTTTCTCCTCAGGGTGCCTTGATCCATTTTAAGAACACAAATATGGAGTGTGTTATTATTTTTATTTTGATAATAATTCAAAGGTCCACCTAATAAATTTAAACATTGTTAAGTGAAAAAAAATGAAGGATAACAAAGATCTATGATTTGAATGATTTTAAGGTATCGTATTAAAGAAGATATTAAATTATAACAAGAAAGGTAAAATATGCCTTATTTTTAAGATAATGCATTTCAAAAACAAACTTGTAATAATGTTATATCCATTTTTAGTTGTAAAATTGTCTTATAATGCAACATTTATGACAAACCATACATTATTCACCTCACAATGTTTTAATCCATGGCAATTCAAAGGTGAACTCAATATAATGAACTCAGTACATGATATTATCTATGACATTCTTATGATAAATATCAAAAATTGAAGCATTACCAATTCTCATGAGGAATATCAAACTAGATTGATGGTGAAGAAAAGAATGATTGACACACATGCCATCAAAAAAATCATTTTTCCTAGGGAAACCACTAGATGCATATCCATCATGCAAATATTATGACCTAAATTCCTAGACTTCTAAGACGTAAATGAAAGATAAACATGCAAACTGAAATATGCAATGTTGATCACATGATCTATTAACTAAAGATCTTGGTTGAATATTAAATGTGGTGTGAAGAAATAGACATCCTTGAGCAGGCAGTCCAATACTAACAGTAAAACAACAACAACAATACAAACTTTGAAGAAATATGGCCTAGTGCACAATTAATCTATGGAATCACTAGAAACATGAAAAGTTAAGCTTTCTAAGACATTTTTCAAAGAATGACAATAGACAAACCAAGGGAAATGAACTCAAAATAAAAT
Source organism: Torreya grandis (assembly GCA_037957365.1). Classification (NCBI taxonomy): domain Eukaryota; kingdom Viridiplantae; phylum Streptophyta; class Pinopsida; order Cupressales; family Taxaceae; genus Torreya; species Torreya grandis. The sequence goes on along the minus strand of JARHVA010004348.1, from coordinate 713,875 downwards.
AACTTAGACCTAGTCATTGTCGACAAACAAATAATAATTATGCAAATGACAAAGAGCCAAGCCTTACCAATGCTCTATACTAATAGCTAAACCCTCGTTTAAATCAGGGAACCTATAAAAAACAGTAAACAAGAGAAAATAAGCTTAAGCAAGCTTCAAATGCGAAACCTGAAAGTCAGATAATGGAGCACATAACCAATACAAGAAAAACTTACCTTAGAGTTGTTTATATTATCAATAAAATTTTAAATGAAAATGGAGAGTTATTTTTACTGCTATTACTATTGTTTCTTCCCCTTACAAATCTATAAAGGCATTTTGAAATGCATTCTTACTACCTATCATTGTATGATATTGTGTAGTAAATAATAATTATAAAATGATAAAACATACCTTATAGGACTTGGTCATACATGATTATTACATATGATAATAGTGGTGGAATTCACTGTGCAAGAACTTTATTCTTACAAATATATATACACCTCTCGCCACCTATCTACTATATTCTATCTTTTTTAAGCTTTGCTTTGTCATCATTTTAGGTAGAAATCCCATTACATAATTTTTTTGGTAATAAGAGCATGAAAAAACATGAGGTTCATATTTTAATCGAGCAAAGATACTTGCATAAAGGGCAACAATCAGTCAATATAGTGATAATGGTTCTATACATAAGAAATGGTATACAATATTTGGAAGTTGTGTGACCATTGGAGTAAAACATTGCCAACTACGACATGGTTACACTATTAAAACTTAATATTTTGGATAACCTATAATGAATCTTGCACTGCATGCAAGCCAATCATGGCTTGTATTTTATTCAATTGATTATGGTTTCTCCTTACTAATCCAACAAAATATATGAGACAAAACACATGATGTAAAAAAAATGAAATGTTTTAACTGGCTGCATTTTGGTCTTCAATCAATTTTCATCTCATTTATGATATTGTGATAATTTCTCTCCTAATACCAAAGTTTTTTCAGAAATGTTGATGTAAGTGATTTTGCCTCTATAATTTGAGAGTATTAGATATCTTCATTTCATGAACGTTGCACAAAAAGTATTACATGTTTAAGATAAGGAACAAGATCTTCTAATCATCATGCAATAATAAGGTTGAACAATATCTCACATGAGAAAATAAGTTCAACATTAGAGCACAAAAAATACACTTTTCATGGGCTTAGTGACTCTAATGATGAAGAATCAAACCTTGCATGTCTTCGAGTGGGTCCTCATGCCCTAACGTGGCTCTTCATGGGCCCATGAGAGTTTTCCACTAAATCATCCTTTTACGTGCTAGGAATCAGATTCTCCATTGTTCCATGTTCTCTTTTAAGAGGGGATGCTACAATAACCTTCAGGGGTGAAGATGCTTTTGTACATTGTGAAAGTATAAAACGTGCATTGATAACATTAATATTAAGTTGACCCTGAGTATAAACAACAATAAAAAAATGAACTAATTAATTTTTCTAACACATTAGTCACTATCCAATGTTTTTCCTGTGGAATTTGATTCCCCATTAAAACTAAGAAAAACAACAAACTAATTATTTTTAAGAAAAAATAATGATACCATACCAAATTAATAAATATCATATAAAAATAAATAAACTTATTTATGTATAATCACTCACAAACCCAAAAATGAAAAAATATCTTACAAAGGAAGAATCAGCTACACTAGAAACCCAAAAAAATTGTTTTAAGTAAAAATGAGGGGGTGATGGGAAAATGATAAACAATTAATCTATACTAAAAATCTTACATTAATAAAAAAAAATTAAAAATCACTTACATTGTTTTTCACTTGCAAAAGGACCTGCTATTTATCATTTGACGTGATGCCTGTTAAATTAAAGTGGGTTTTTTAATCTCGAGATATAAATAAGCACTGCCTTTGCATGAGACTAAAAAGAAGGGCCATAGTAGTTGTAGAAAAATAAGATGATAGTTAGTTATATCAGTAAGCTTTACAGTGTACACCCAGAATAACAATGTTTTTAAGAGATCCTATAATTCATCATCAATAGGCAAAGTTAGTCACGAGCAATCATCGTTTGGGGCTGCTTTTTTCAGCGCTGGAAATTCTGTTCGGAAGGACACAAATCCATGGCACGCGGTTTATAGTGAGTGTGAGGGACACATCCGCCGCCAGCTTTACGTTAGTATTTTAGCCTGCAACTTCTTCTTCATTGCCTTGATTAGTGGTTGTGGGCTTTTTAATGCCATTAAGGGCCGCAAGAAGGCGTTTCAGATATAGCTGTTTGAAAGTTAAATCTCCACTTGAAATCTTAGTTTCCAAACCGAAACAGATCATACCATAGGAGATATAGAACTTATACATAACCCGGACAACAATTTGAACTAAAAACATACTTTTATAATACCAAAAAAATAGGCATTAATCATCATGTAGTGTAGACGATATTACAGTTGAAGGAAAGCCATCATTAAATTCGATCTTCTAGACAAACTATGATCCCATGATATTCTTTGTTGTGTTTTTGAGATAAACATACATGTGTGTGGTTCAGACTGTAAAGTGCTAGGCCCCGCGAAACAGTCTAACATGGAAAATATAGATGTTAGAAGATCTTCTAGGGCAATTATGAAAACAAAACTTATGAAACAAGTAAAAAGATTATGAGATTATGAAAACAAACGAATAGATTGGATTGTGGATGAGAGGGCATATGGAAGCACGTTTCCATCACACCACATCAATATTATTATTCCCAAAAATATTGGCGCAACATTCTGACTCGTTCTTCTCGCTTTCTTTTGAGAATTCTCTGCAACTGCAACAATCGAAGAAAGGAAATATGAAATAACGCAAGAGAGCAATGAAACCGATAACGACTTTGAGAAATATCCCTGGTGCTCGATCATACAAGAGACAATGTGCCACTCCCTCCTGTGACCATTTATTCCCATAAATCTTTATGATAATTTTTATATTGACATCAATTTTTTTTTAACCTTAATAATATATCAAAACTTTTCACCAATCAAAATATAAATAAATAATTTTTTAATAAAATTTGTTAATAAATATATAAATTAGTTATTAAAAAGTTTTAAATATTTCAATATATTTATATTGGACAACTACATATAATTTAATCAAAAATTAAAATTAATTGGAACTTATAATAATCGATTCAAAATTAATAACAAGTTTTATTAACAATTATAATTTATAATGGCCACCATAAAAAATATGAATTTTTTATTTCAATTAAAAATCAAAATTTTGAGCACAAAATATTCACTTCTTTTTTCCCAAAAATAAATAAAACAGAAAACAAAAAATCATAAATAAATAATAAAAACATGTGACTCATATTATCTTAAAATTACTTACCATTAATTTCATCTTTGTCAATTTTATCTTACAGTTAATTTTCTTTCACAGACTGAATTTCAAATAATATGTATTTGTAAAATAGGCATTTTTATGCAGTCACAAAGTTTTTTGAGAAAAAATTGTATTAAATTTTTTTAATGCTCAATGTTTGGGATCATCTTATGTAATCCAACAAGACTTCTAATACATTTAAGTTAATTGGAAAAACAACTGAACTTTTAATACATTTAAATTAATTAGAAAATAGCATAACTTTCAATACATTTAAATTATAAAGAAAATATTAAATTAATTGGAAAAACAACAAAATTTTTAATACACCTAAATTAATTAAAATTTTTCAATTAATTTAAATGTATTAAAAACCATGTTGTTTTTAGGTATTAAAAACCATATTATTTTCAATACACTTAAATTAATTGGAAAAATAATGAAACTTTTAATACATCTAAATTAATTGAAAAACAAATTTTATTTTAATACACCCATCTTAATTAGTAAGACTTTTAATACATTTAGAAGTTTGAATACATTTAAAATACCTGTTTTTCTAAGCAACATATAAGTATTAAAAGTTCTGTTGTTTTTTCAATTAACTGAAGTGTATTACTGTTTTTCCATTTAATTTAATTGGATTAAAAATACTGCTATTCTATATAAATCTTTTTTCCTAATAGAAAATCACAAAAAATAATCCATCAAGCAACTAATGCAACATGTTTCATGCGTATGGGCATGCCAGCCAGAAGATGAACAAAATGAGCGAAGAAAACCGTGTCATTGCAGCGTGGGCTTCTCCCCATTGATTGCTTGTAGGTATTCCTTTCCATTACGCATGGATGTCCAAACCCTGTTCAACGCTGTGGTGCACTAAAGCGAAGCCGTCAAAGCGAGCGCATCGTTGGAAAAGCTAATGTAGGAATTGTATCTCCTGGTAACCCGAAGCTCCAACTGATGAGCCCTTCTTCTCACCTGCAAATAACTTTCTGCACACATGTTGAAAAAAAAAGGAAAAGAAGATTTAACCCTTAATTGTCAAGTCCTTTTAGTTCTACAAAATACAATTCAACCGGCTTACTATTATTTTTCATCTTCTATGCATTTCTTTTTGGTTAGCTAGACATTAATCTATGCATATCCATAGACTTGACCTACAAAATAACATCAATAATTTTATTATTGAACCAAGAAATGTTAATACGAAAACAACCAAATAAATACTCAACAAATGGAGATATGTACCCAATCTCTAGTGTTATAATATGCAGAGGAAATGTACCAAATAAAAATGGAGCGCCTAAACCATATATTACGTTCGATTTTCGACCCGTTTTTGACCCATTTTTGACTGGGTGTTTAACATGTTGTGGTTGGAGTGTGGAGAGAGTAATTGGTAAGGCTTATTTTGTGTTAAGTAAGTCAGCGATTCAGAGTTCAATTCTTGTGGTTGACTGTGCCGGCAAATGCACCGTTTGGATACGCAGACGAGTCTTTGAAACAACCGGCTCAAATCTCTCTTAGCTGTGGAGATTGATTGAAATAAAAATAGAGAGGCACATGACATTATTAACGATAGGATGTATTTTGTTGGATGTCATCATTTTTAAATGTATATATTTATTTTTTTAATTATAAATCCATTTTTTAATTTATAAATATATTTTATTTTTTAAATAATTTATTTATTTTAATATATGAATTTATTTAATTTTTTAATAATTTTCTTATTTTAATATATATATTTCTTTCAAATCTAATCGTATTCATTTAAAATGTATATTGGCAAAATATTGAGGTGGTCTCTAATGATAAAGATATAATAATTTAGTCACTCAAAGAATTAGAGCAGGGTTTATATTTTATGTGTAACATTACTCAACAATATTTCAAAGATTACAGACTTTTGTGTTGGAGAATTTGTTAATATGAAGTTGTTAAACATGACATTCACATCTATTTTTTACCTTAATAAAATTGAAGTATTTTATGTCTGAATTGTTAATCATGATTAGTATGGTTGCATTCATTTTTATTTTTATTAATTATATTAGTTTTAATGTTGATTTAGTTTTTAATATATTTTATTTTGTTGTTTCAGTTTTATATTTATGATTTGTTGATTATTTTTTTTCATTAAATTTATGGTTTTTCCTCTTATTTATACTATACACTTTTTTTCTTATATATTTATTTGATGATTGAATATTATGTTTTTATTTCTTGCATTTATTATGTGTTCATCTTTCTAATCTATGCATTCCAAATTTTATTATAAGGACATGAAATTACAATATTGCAACAATAGTAACATGTAATGATCCATTCCTTGGATGAATGGAAGAACTTAAGATAAAAATAGCATGCACATTAAAAGTCAACTCATGCATTGAAGACCCTCAAATTACAAAAGTCATATATTGAAGTAACTTGAAATTACAATATTGTAGATATTCACATGTATATGCAAGAATTATAGTTTTGTTGCGAAGGAAAAAAAAATCTCATTTTATCATTAGAATTAAGAGTTAGGTAATTATTTTAAGGTGGGGTTGTTATAAACCCATTTTATGTTTACATCATAAAGAAATATCTTTGTTAAAATCTTTAAAGATATTCTAATAACAAGGTTTTAACAATAAGTTTATTTTGTATCTAGATCACAAGAACTATAGTTATTATATGAAACATAAATTTTTCAATGTATTATATGAAGCAAAATATGTTAGTATAAGATATTTATTTTCTTTGTATTTTGTTATTTAGATTATTCTTACACTTGAATTAACTTGCTTAGGTGTACTTCGATATAAGGAGTTACTCTTATTCATTATCATTGGCTAGTGGATGTTACTTTTTGATTGGTTATTTCAGACTTAGGAGTTACATGCCTATTCTAGGCTATTTATGATAATTCATAGAAGAGTTACACATTAATCTCCTATTTGTACATCTTTTTGTGAGCTATTCTATATGGAGTGTGTTGGATGATTTATCTAATTTTTTGTGTAATACTCTCATTCTTGTTTTTTATCATAACAATATCTATGTAATTATTTTGCTCTTAAATATGTGTATTTGATTGAACCAGAGATCTCAACAAATGCTTTGACATGGTATCAGAGCTTAACTGACGGCCATTTTGCCATTTCTGAAATCCTTGATAAGATATTTCATTGTATGCATTGCTATTTTTTGTTCTTCATCGGTCAGTTTTTAGGGTTTACTTGGATTTTCTCAACATCCTTTGAAATTTGTATAGAAATGGCATAGAGATCAAAAAATTCTTTCTGAGTTTTTATGGGTTTTTCGAGTTGTGTAATGGGTATTTGTTAGTTTTGGGAGTTCTTGTATAGATTCTATGCTTTCATAGGTTTTTTTTATGCATATTTATCATCTTTCTCCACACTGGGGTTATTTTAAAGCCTTACAACTTTGGAAAATTTTTATGCAGAGCTAAGTACTCCATTCTTGGGTCTATAAAACTCTCGATGTCCTCCAACTGCCTCCACATGACCTCTCCTTTGTTAGTGCAATGTTGATTTCTAGTAAATAGAAGTATATAGAACAAGTGTTTTGAGGTAGTCTTACATTGTAGAGAAGGAAACACTCATTTTATGGCTCTTAGGTAGATTCTAGATTACATATTATGTTGTTCTATCTGCCTTCCAACTACCCATGTGGCTCACTCATTGTTTTGTGCTTCCTTCCAGTCTTCCCAACTACCTATGACCTTTTGCAATCTACAATAGCATGGCAGATTATCTCTAGTAGTATTATCTAGTTGAATTCATTCTAAAGGCCCTCCAAAGGCTTACAACACTATAAATATCTAATTAAGCTATTCAAATCTTTCATTAACAACCTTTACTCAATGTGGCCTCCAAGTTCGCCATTGTACAACCTATGTTTGACTTGCCATTCTCCTCCTCACTACATGATATCCCTCACAATCTACCCACAGTCTCATATAGGGTCTCCTTGGTGTTTACAGTCCCTCCCACCTCTCCCTCCCTTGCCCATCCACCTCATTACCAAACTCAGGTCGTGGTTCTAGTCAAAACCACTCTTTGCATGAAAATTTATAGTTTTGGGGTTTCCACCATTTTTTATTTTTACTTTTAAAAATGGGGGAGGGGATGGTGGAGGGTGTAGGGTTAAACCTACTTTAAACTATTCAACATCTTTCATGTGGAAAATATTAGGTTGTAAGCTTTCAGTGGGATATTTAATTGATATCCTTACTTAGAAAGTAAAAAATGCCTTTTGACATTTTAGGTGTGATTTTTAAAGAGGGGACATTTTTTAGAAAAGAAGGTTGAAATTAAAAAGGGGAGGGGATATAATCACGAGGAGGTGAATTTTGTTGCAAGCGCTAAAGATTTTTTTCTTGTTTTATATAAAAACAATATTGTATTATGGGAAAAAATTATTATTTTTTATAAAATAATATTATTGGGATATTTTTGATTATTTTTTTATAAAATAATAGATTGTGGGCTTATTGAAAGGGATTTTTTTTTGTAACTCTTCTTAATTTTTTTGCTATAAAAAGACTGGAGGTTGAGGTCTAGTTTTGCAAGTGGCCAAACCCTTTCACATTCAAACAAACATTTCTCTTTTTTTATCTATTTTTCACTTTATCCCTTATACTTATTCTTAGATGCATTATTGATAGAGCCCAACATCCTCCTTGGTTTATTTTTAGTTACACATGTACTAATTTGGTGTCAACTACACTGATTACTCCTTCTCATGGACACATTGTTCACAGAGTCTAACATCCATTTGTTTAGATGTACATTGTCACTTGTGCACTATTTTCTCTTACCTATCTAGATGTATTATTAACTAAGTTTGATGCCCATACTTAAAGTGTGCACTGGTACTCACATCACTAGCATAGATTGATCTCACATTTGTGGATGCAATATCCGCTGAGCCTAACGTCCATTCACTTGAGTGTGATTTGTACTTATAAACATAGGGGGGTCATTATTGATTATATTTGAGGGTTTGATGTGGGCCATACATTCTATCTTGTGTGCACATAATTTATGAGACTTATGTACCACTTTGGTGTCATTTTCACAGGTTGCTCTCATATTCTTGGTCACATTATTAACAAAACCTGACATCTATTCACTGAGTGTGCATTGTCACTTATGCATTGATTACTCTCATTTGAGTGGACTCATTTTTTGTTGAGTCTGAAGTCTATCTCTAGAGCGTGAACTTTTACTTATTGACTCCTTGTATAGATTTTTCATTCTTGGATGCATTTTTAATTGGGTCTGATGTCCTCACATTGAGTGTGTATTATTATTACGGGATTATCACAAGGTGTTTTGTGTAGATTTTTACTTTTATGGCGTCTTTTCTTAGTCATGTCGACTCCACTTGAGAGATACCAACTAATGAGGAGAGTTAATTCTACACTAGTGGTTCTTCTTAGGATTACCAACTATGCTTTTTGGTGTAAATATATGGAACACTTGATCACAAGTAAGAATTGTATTCCATTATTATATGAATAGATTCCTACTCCCACTATTCTTGTTTAGTATAATAAGTATGCCAATTTTTGTGACAAGGTTCTTAGTACCTTACTATTTCATGTTTTCATGGATCTTCATTGACATGTGGAACATACACAATATCCGTACACTGTTTAGAGTATTCTTCAGTCTCTTTTCAAAGATCTTACTAAGATCTATATCACTTCTCCTCCACTTCCTATCATCTCTTCAGAGATTGTTGTACTCCCTCATCCTACTCTTATTTTTTGTGATGACACATTCATCGTGGATTGTGTTCTTATTTACATCAAGCCACCACTGCAAGATGGAATTATGCCTGACCTAAGCTATCCTATTACAATTCTAATTCTATCCCTATTTAGGATGTTACTCTTCTAGAGACTTCACAGTCTTTTACTTTAGAGGATTCTACTATTTCTAGTGTGAGTACACCCATTTAGAGTTTTGATGAATCATATGTTCCTATGGATATTCATATTATAAATCTATGTGCTTCATCTACAATATCTTCTTTAGTTTCAATGGTTGTTGAGACAAGCTCTCCTCTTCACATGGACATTCTTTCAGCAAATGTTTCATGTCCTTCTTATGATAAATTCACTTTAGTGGCATTATATCTATTTATTGTGCATGATCTTGCCAGACCTATGCCACACCTTGTTTTAGGACCTCTTTCAGATATCTTCATATTGTTGCCTTCATCTTCCATTTTATAATCCATGGGTAGACTTTTAATACACACTTCATGTTGTTCCTTTGGTAAAAGGAAGAAAAATTATTCCATGCAGATGGAGATTCTTTAGTCTTTAGGTAGAAGATCGCATTATTGATGATGGTCATCTTGTGAGCTATACTTAGAGCACAAATGACTTTAACATCATCTTTGTGGAAATTTTTAACTCTCTCTTTTTCTTTTCTCTCTTTTTTTTGAGGGGGGTGGGTTTCCTATGAGTTTTCTTCTTTTATCCACTTTATGATAGTTGTTTTGTACATGGGTACTGTTGTTTTGAGTTTTATAGACACCAAAAACCATTTACAAGGTAACCTCTAACATTTTGGGATCTCAATAAAGATTGACTTCACTATGGGGTATGGGTTACATATAGTGGGTTTTGTAATGACCTGTGGTGGAATGGTGGTGAGCAAAAAAACTATCAACCTGAATGGTTCAAATGTGATATGGATCCTAGATGCACTTAGGTTGAATGGAATGATAATGAGGATGGATTTATCCTAAGGTGGGCAGAGTTCAAATAAACTAAAAAAAGGAAGGGAGAGTAAGGTATAAAAGAAGGTCTATAAAAAAGAACATGAATTATTTCTAACCAAATCTAGAACAAGGATAAATTCCAAGGACTAATGCTTGCATGCTACTACTTTAGCACACAGAGCTAACAAATATAGTGAAGAGGTCTGAGGAATATGATGTAGTTAAATCCAAGTTATTAACTAAAGGTTACTTGTTATAAAGATTGATATAACATTTATTAACACAAGATTATAGTTAATACCAAAGAGCACCTTTGATTAGCTATAGCTCAGTCTAGGGAGTTGCATCAAATGGTGTTTCTACACATATTTTAATGAGTAAATTAGCTAGTTTGTTACAAGAAAACAAGATATATCAACCTAAAATTACCATTGCACATTTCAATTTATAAAATCTTACTAATAAACTACAATCTATTTAAAAATATTATTGCATATATCAAGAAAAACTAAGTTACTAGTTAGATCAAAATGCATAAAGACTATGACACATATATGAAAGAGAGAGAGTGAGTCATGCACCACATATTTTTTAGAACAACCAGAAGGTCTCTATCTGTATTGAATACCAAAATTTCTCCTCACTTTGGAATGTGGGAGATACATGTATATATAGGCTTGGGATGGGGATGCTTCATTTATCAAGCCATGTCCAAAGTTTTTACTTCCCTTAGGATAACTCATGAAGAGTCATGCATAACACACATAGCCATGATGTAGCCAATTAGAGACAGAAATTATTACAATAAAAATGTACTATAAATGACTAGTGTAATTACAAAAGAAATTGCCTATAAGGAGGTAATTACCATTATTGACACTTGTGTTCTGGTAGTCATTGCAATTATAACTAGAGTTATAACTGTGGTTGGCCTTGCCATTTAAGAAGCGATTTTAATTGAAGTAGTCAATGGAGCTTGTTTGTTTTCTTGAATTTTTAAGTAGAGGGTGTGGCTTGCCTAAAAATCTATCTCAATTGTTTTGAATTCCAATAGGGGTCTCTTGAAGAGTTCAGGGAGTCTATCCATCAATTTTTAATGTACTTTCAATTCATCTCTAATCTCCACATAAAGAATCTCTTTGTTAAGGACCCTACTTATATAAAACTTTATCAGTTGTTGTAAGTCATCATAGGTCTTATATACTATGCCCTCGACCTTCACTTTAAAAATGTTCACTACTATCTAGAGGAGACCTCCAAAAATGGATCTAAGGACCAATTCCCCACTTTGGTTAATTACACAAGTAATTCTCATTTACCCCAAAATTGTAATGGCTTTCCCTTCATGGGTGATGAGTTGCTGCACTATATTTCACATCTCTTGATGCCATTCTATAAAGCCATCTCTTCTAGTTACCACATAGTTTTGGGCTCATGCTGCATTTGAAGAAGTTATTATGTTCAAGTGATTATAGGCTTTGTACCTAGCTTATTGGCCTAAGAAATAGAGTTTGGCCTCCATCTTCTTCATATATTTTGTAAAGGAGGATACATCTCCCCATTTGAGTTGTGACTCCCTCTTTGCATCTCTTATCAATTAGATAATATCATATAGCTTTCAAGCTGATTCTTATACATTGCCTCTCTTAGAGTCTGTATGGTACCTCTTTCTTATGGGGACCCCACAGACTAATCATAGCCTCTAAACATTTCCTTTATTACTCCCCCTAAAGAGTCTACAAAGGTTTAGGGGTCTTCTTCATGACTACCTAAGTCAGAGGGGAGAATTATTCTTTTATTATTCAAAGAGAACACATCTTCTATTTGTTCTAGATCCACCTGCTATCTTTCAGCCATTATGGTTTTCCTTTTGATCTTCTTCATAATCTTAGTTTCTTTATTGAAATGAAACTTGACTACTAGTTTCTCAACAATGACCAGGTCCTACTTGCCTTATTTTGCTTGTATTTTATGAATCCATTCTAGGACATTAAAGGTGATTGATTGTGGTGAGGAATCTACCTATGTTGTAGGGGTAGAATATGGATATTTCTTAGGGGAAATATGGGCTTAAGAGAGGATATTCCTAGTTAGTGGAAAAGAGGAATAACTCTCCTCCATCCAATGACATTATTGGGGGTCATTATGTCAATTATTAGCTTCCATTTCTTTGACCCTTTTACTAATGTAATAATGGTAGATTTTGTTTGGATTTCTTGGCCAATTAGCATGTCCAATTGGGTGGATAACTAGGGAGGAGAATGAATAAATAAAAAATGGTAGAGGAGACTAAAATCTCAAAATGCACCTATTTATTGCACCTAGAGGGTTGAGGGATTAGGGGATTAAAAAATGAATAAGTGAAAGGGATACTAAGGAAATTTTGTAAATAATCCATTATCAATGTATAGGCAATTCTAGTAGACCTTGTGAAAGGTGGGCTAGGGGTGCCATAGTCTTGGATATAAAGGTTAGGATTGGCGTGTGTAGAAGTGGAATTGTAGTTGTCTAGGTAGTCTTGGAGTGTATGATATGGGAAAAAACTACCATAATACTAGTTAGAATAATAGTAGTTACAATAATAGATTGGGAATGAAGAGCATGAGTACTTACCCCTTTTATAATAGCAATTGGGGGGACATTGTTGTAGACAAAACTATTATGTTAGGTGGTGCTAATGTTGGAAATATGCTCACTGATTTCCCTTGTGTTGAAGTCAGAGGCTTAGACTTTGATTCATATCCCTTATCTTCATCTAGATTCTATAGTAGTTTAGTTGAGATTGAACTAGTCTTTAAAACCCTAGTGTCTCCTGACTAAGTTTCTTCTTCTGACAACCATTCATTTTCAGGATCACTTTCAATGGTCTCACTATAGTCTCAAACAATGATGTTTCTACCCGATCTTCCCATTCCTCTTTAGTGGACCATTATTCATCACCATTTAATACATGTAGGGGTTATGATTCTTTGGAACCTTTCTCTTTATTCATTTCCTCCCCTAATTTTTCCTCTTGGGTTTCCTTTGTTGGTGTGCCCTGAGGATAAACTGAAGGGGAATTTTTGATCCTCTTGTACATAAGAGGGGGTCTAATGGGAGTATAATCTAGTGTTGAAAGGGGTGAATCATAAACAAGTGAATCTAAAGGATTAATGGGTGGTGATAAGGTGAGGGAAATAATGGTTATTGGAAGAGAACCTGGGAGAATGGATATTTGTCTATGGGATGGAGAAATTGATGGAAAAGGTGGTGCAAGAGTTTGGACTAGGGATAGTAATGGGGCCAAACTAAAACTAAGGAGGAGGAAATATGGGAGACTTACCTAATGTGTTATAGTGAGTGGAGGAAATGGTAACATGGAAAATGGTTCATCAAACTGGGCCACACTTGTAGTATTTAATGTAGTGGCAACTGAGAGAGGAGGAATGGACACCACCATGGTTGGTGTAAGAATGATCATTGGGGTGGGAGGTTTAGGAGGAGCCTAGATGATCTCTTGTTCTACCATCATAGATGCCTACCAACATGGACCAACCTACTCCTATTTTTGAATCTCAACCTATGAGAGGGGTCCTAAAGAGGGCTTTGAAGTCTAGTGCTCTTTTTCAATTATCTGAGCATCCTCCTTGGTGGTATTTAGATTGTATTGAATATGTTTGGACACTACCAAGGACATAATTACTTTGTTCATCCTTGTATGAACCTATGTGTCATTTAGAGCATATATGAATACCTTGTCATGTAGATATGACACATGGCCATAGTTAATCTTCACCTTTTCTCTAACTCTATTCAGGTGGTTCTTGACTCTTTTCCTTAGATCCCACTACCTATAGGGTGCCCAATTGAATTCAGAGGATGTTCTAGTCCTAGCCACTAGGTGAAAATACTCCCATCTAGTATACTAAATTTGACCAATGTTGATGGGAGTTGGGAGGATTATTCCTTGTCTATCATTTCTTAGTGTAACATCCACAAAATATACCAATTGAGCTATAACTTCATGTTCTACCACCTAATCTAGAACCAACCAAGGAATATACATGGGAAGGGCCTTGGTTACATCTATTATGATAACTGTGCAATCTAGATAAAGCCAATAGTTACTAATCTTTTTAATAGTTCTTTTGATATGGTTAGGCAATTTAGGCATATCTTTGGCATAAATGGCTTAGTATACCATTAGATATAAAGTCTATGTAACCTTGTCATGTTCTTCCTAAATTTGTGGATGTGAATAATATTGAATTCATCACAAATTTAGTTATTGGGATACTTAGAGGATGGTTCCTAGGGTCCTTGAAAGATGAGTAAACTATCCCAGTTATATCATCCACTAGATAAGACATCATATAGAAATTATCATCTGGCTAGTTATCTGAGATACTAACTTGGTGGAGCAAATTAACATAATGATTTATCCTATGATGATGATCTTGGTGGAGGTAAAGATGGTGTCTAGTAGGGGAATCCAAACCTCATTGTTGTAGGTTATTCTTGGGAAACCATAAAGTCTATTTGACAAGGCCATGGTAATTTTGATCCCTATCTTAAAAATGGCAATTAGAATAGCAGAGATGAGCCTCTTGACTTTGAATGTGGTTGGGTTGATTGCCCATTGCTGCAACTTATTGGTTACATTGTTTGTAGACATCTATTGATTGAATAGGGATTGGTTATAAGGTGTTTTGGGGCCAGGGAGTTGGTAGTAATTCTTAAAGGCATACCCACTAACATAGGTCATGGGTGTGTTGTGTTGAAAAAATGCATAATTTTGCCAAAAAATTGGCCATTTACAAAAAATCATAGACTAGGTCAATGCAGGGCATTAACTCTAATTTTTACACCATGCCATGTAGGCCCACTAATTTAATTACCACAAGGTCTTATCTGTATCTTTGTGTAAAGGCCAAGAGTTTTTCCTTAGGGATACAAGGGTTTATTTCATAAACTTCCTCCCATATAGTTGTGTAGTGTTTGAAGTCGTAATTGAGAGAAACCTCATCAAACTTTGTATGAATGTATTGTTTAGACCCTACAATGGAATATGGAGAGGGGGGAGGTGGAAGGCATGAAGATTCTAGTTCTCTAGAACTTTGGAGTTTTATTCAATGAGGATAGAACTTGAATTTTCATTTACAACTATTAACTTGATGGCAATGTAATTGTAATTGACTTGGTTGATTTCATATATTGCCTCTTGGATTAACTATCTCTATTGAATTGAATCATTTTAGCTAGCTAATTCATGTGGATCAATGGCATTAATGGCCTTTTACCTCCTTTGCTTTTATTTATTTTCATATTTTAAATTTGGCTAGAGAAGTGTTACCTTTTGTAAACCCCAATACCAATTAGTTTTTCTCTTTTTAGCCTTAGGGTGTTTTTTCATTGCCATTTAACACTTGTCATCCTCCCACTTCTTCCAGAAGGATCGCTTCTCTATTACCTGGACACCATGTCATTTTAGGGACACGTGGTAAAATTTTATTATCTTATTTTCTATTAGTCTCTTTTTATCTTTCTCTTTACCTTTTACTATTTTGGGCCTATGTGATTATGACACTTGGAAAAATACTATGATTTTACTCTCATGGAGTAAACCATAGGTTTCACAATGGTTTTGTTGAAGTGCATAAAGGAAAACTTAGGAAACTCAGGTATTGCTTTGCTACTAGTTAGATGTTCATAGCCCTAACATAGATAACTAAGATTCCCCCTTTTCTTCCCTCATAATCATTCATGATGTATGATTCATTGATCTTATTTCATCATGTGACTCTTTGATCACCTTTATATTTTACTTTAGGATTATTTGATCACTCTTTGAGACACATTAGTCTCCTTCTATTTTTTTTTTTTTGAATTATGATTATAAGAGAGGGTCATGAATCCCTATGAGCTGGTGTATGTAGAATATAAAATTCAAGTTACCAGAATGTCCATGTCATTCTCGTCTGTATCTATGGTTATTATCTGAAACAAGTATTAGCATGGAGAGCATGTTTGATCCAAACAATGAGAAAACTTTCTTAATTTGCATGAAATAATGAGAAAAACTTTCACACACCTAATAAGAGTATTAAAATGTGATATAATTATGTCCTAGTCTTCTTTACACACCTGAATCCTAAAATCTCCAACCTTAAGATGTAAAAAGTAAAAAACCTGTCTATAAACCATTTAGTGTACTCCATTTTAGGCTCTTCCTACAACTCTATTCTCTCCTTTTGACATGCAACACATAAGCTTAGGTCACACATGAGGAGAATAGTGATTGGGTTATCAATTTGATCACTTAGGGAAGAGTCAGTCAGGTTATTATGAGAATAAAGACATTTAGCCTAGAAAATAGGGAACTAATCTAAAGAAACACAATGCTAAAAGCAAAAAGGTTTAATCTAGAAATCATGAAAGCTACTCTAACGAAAAGCAAAGACAAAAAATATGAAAACTAACTATGAAAGTAGTAAAACCTAATCTAAATTTTACCTCCCCCATGTGTGAGATAGGTAATTATCATACTTTTTATCCAATTAGTTGTGTATCTTAGTTATATAAAAATATTGAAGACATTTTTTTCTAGTTGTGGGCACAAAGACATGTGGTCTCATTCATTTAGAAAAATCCTTAGTGGGAACAACCTTGAAGTAGTGCTTTAAATGCTACCCATTGACTAGGAAGGTCAGGTCCTTACCTTCAAGGTCTTTTAGATGAAAAATGTTATTGCCTAAGATTTTAGACACTTGATATTATCCAATCCACAAGGGACTGAGCTTGTCATGTTGTCCCTTCTTCTCATGGGTTTTATCTCATCGAAGAACTAGGTCTAAAATTCTAAAGGCTTTGATCTTGGACCTTTTATCAAACCACTTTTTAACAAGGCCTTAGTGTCTACTAAAGCTTTGTAGTGCTTCAATTTTTACATCTTCTAGTTGGACTATATCCAACAATCTATACTGGACCCTTAGATCTTCTTCCATATAATCTTGTATAAACTAGTATGTTAGGAGCTTAAGAGAAATGGGGAAGATAGGCTATCCTCCATATACCAATAGGTTAAAGTTTTGAGGGCCTATTTTAATTTTTTTCTATCTGCCCATAATGCATATTTTAGTAGTAAGTGTCATTCTCTTGGTTTATTCTAGGTTGATTTTTTGATGGTGTCCATTAAGTTCTTGTTGGTAGACTCTACTACTTCATTCCCTTGGGGATAGTAATTTTAAGAAGACTTAATTATAATATGATTTTTGTAGGTCCATTTAGTGGATTCAAAAAACTAAAAAGTTGGGCCATTAGAATTGATTAGATAAATGGGATTACCAAGCCTGTTTAATATATATTCCTCTAAGCTTGAGAAAGAGATAGTGGTAACCATAACTTTTATCCGCCTAGTGCAGTAATCTTAAGCTTGAAAGTTCTTGGTAACCATAGCTTTTATCCACCTAGTGCAGTAATCAGTGGATGTGAGGATGAGCTTTTATTCTACTGAGGAATTAGGATTAATTACCCTAATGAAATCAAGGCCCCATTATGCAAAAGGATGACCTTCAATGACTGGGTACAATGTCATATCAGCATTGATCTCCCTTTTCCCAAAGATTTGGCATTCATGGTAGGTCCTTACATGGTTGTATGAATCCTTGAAAATTATAGGTTATTAATATCCCATTTTCAAGATCTTGTGGGCTATTGTAATCCCAAAAGAGTGTCCACTACCCAACTTTTGGTGTAGGTTGTCCAATATATCTACAACTTCTTCTCTTGAGACACATCTTAATCAGATGCCCTCATAGTTTTTATAGTAAAGGAGTCCTATTTTTAAAATAAAATGGGTAGATTTGAGCCTCGAAGTACATCTTGATTATCTATTCAATTTAGGGGGCATGTTCTCATCATTAAATAATGAATGTTTTGGTCATACCACTCTCCTCTAGCCATTTGGAATTCATTGACTTTCTCAATCTAAATGTGTGGATCTATCTTAGTCATTAGTTGGATTATTCCTTGGCCTCTCATTATCTTAGCTAGTCTGATCTCTAGATCAAAATCTTACAACTTGGCCATCCATTTACCCCTTCTCTTTTGCCTAGTTCATTTTGGCTAAGCGTAAGCTTAACAACTAGGTTTGGAACTATTTCAAAAAATTTATTTCTCAGGATATAATGCCTAACCTTTTTAACAATTTTGACCAATACATAAATTTCCTTGTCTATCATTGAATATTTTAGTTTAACATACTTTAAATTATTACTCATAAAATAAATTGGGTGTTCATTGTTATTTACCTTTTGAGTAAGTACTACAACATTGGTATGTTATGAAGCATAGGAATATAGATATAAATATTTGGTAAAGTCAGAACTAATTAGTAGTAGAGCTTGAGTAATGGCCATCTTGATATCTCAAAAGAAATTCTTAGCCTCAACTATCCATTATACATTTACATGTTTTTTTAGCATAAATTTAATGGTTTGATTATTTCAACAAACCTAGAGATGAATTTGGCTAGAGAGTTGATTTTACCAAAGAATGACTTTAACTCTTTTCTACTATTTAGAGGTGTCAGTTTTGAGATGGCTTGAATCCATTTTGGATCAAAAAATTTTTGTCCTTAGTTATGATGTGGCCTATCAACTTTCCCTCTATGACCCCAAAGATGATTTTCTTTGGGTTGAGGGACACTCCATATCTTCTGCATCTATTAAACACCTTTTACAAGTGTTCTGCATGATCATTTCTATTCCTAGAAAATATAGTAAGGTTATCCATATAGATAATAATGCACTTACCAATAAATCTTTAGAACACATAGTTTATGGCTTGTTAGAATGTTACCCCAACATTGATGAGGCCTAAAGGCATCCTATTATAAGCATATGTCCCCCACTTTGTGGCGAAATTAATCTTCATTTAGTCTTGTGCTTCCACCATTACCTAGTTGTATCCAGAGAAACCATCTAGGAAGGACATCATTTCAGACCTATTGACAGTATGGATTACCACATCTAGGGAAGGTAGAGGGTATTTATCCTTATTTAAAGACCAGTTCAAGTTCTTAAAGTAATCACATAGCCTTATTTTTCCAATCTTCTTCTTGATAGGTACTAAGTTTGCCACTCAAGTAGAATGTCTGATAAGAAACATGATCCTAACATATAATAGCCCCTAAACTTTAGTCTGAATGAGAGGTTCCAAAATGGGATTCATGGGCCTTTGATATTACCTGAAGGGTCTATTATTTGGACTTAGGGGAATAGTATGGGTGATTACCCTAGGATCAAAATAATTTAAGTCTTCATTGGTCCAATCAATCACATCCTTATACTCCATCATTATTTCTTTCAGCTTCTACTTTTTAACATAAGTATAGGCTAGCCCAATTTTGACATATTAAGGGTACTCCTTACTTCCTAAATTTTATTTACCAAAGTTAGATTGATCTGTCTTTGGTTGATTTTACCTTTTGGCCTATGGGTTTAAATCAAAGACCCTTTCTAAAGATATCATTCCCATGGGGATCCAATTTTCCTTGAGCTACATGATGCCATCATCCTTGACGTCTTTTGATTTTAGACATTCAAAGTCTTTTTCATCTATAATCTAGTCCTCAAAAATCACATAATTATTTATGAATTGGACTATATGTTGATCATCCTCAAAGACTTGGAAGTTTTCTACATTATCGAGGACTGAGAGGCAAGGTACTAGATCCACAAAAAATCTTTGCACTAAAGATTTTTAGAGTGGTGTCAAGCTGGCTGCTAAGGTTGCCAATGCATCTACTAACTAATTTTATTCTCTTGGATGGTTCTAATGTTGAAAGCCTCAAAATATTTAATCAGTTCCTAGGCTCTATGCTTATATTTCTTTAGATAGGCTAGTTTGTATTGGTATTTCCTTCTAATTTAGTTGACCACTAGTTTAAAGTCACCAAATATTCATAATTGTTTAACACCATGGTTTAAAGCAAATTAGAGACCTAGGATTAGGGCTTAAAACTCATCATGTTTATTAGTGTAGGGGAACTTCAATCTATATACAATAGAATATTATTTCCATTTTAGATCAATCAGAGCCACACCAACACTAGAACCTTGTTTAGATCAGGCTCCATTAAAATATAGATTCCAAAGTTGTGAGGGACCTTCAAATTCTTGTTTATGAGGCTCTTTTTCTATTGTGAACATGTAAACACCAACATGTGAAGATGTGAAGTTGATATTCTCATTTTTGGCATGGTACTAAGTGATTAGGTACTTCATTTTCTTCTCTCGATTGATCCTAATTTGATTGGGTACACTTTTCCATCACAGCCACATATGCAAGAAGTCAATGGCTACATAACCATTTAATGTTTTTAACTAATCTTAGTTGAGTAGTAGACCATAGGCTTTTGGAATTTCAACCACCAATATGTCAATGTATTGTTGGACACATGTGATCTGAAAACTGAAAATGCAAGTGTTGCAAAAATCGAATAACACACTTTCGCATTCAAAAGATTTACTATTTCTTAACTTTTTATTTAATTTTGTATAAAGAAATTAAAACCAAAATTAAATTAAAGATCAGAATTAAATAAATAGCAGATAAAATTAGAAGAAATCACTAGCAAATTGATAACAAAGTTTGGCTTCAATGGCCTACATCTCTGGGTCCATTCTAAGTGAGGACCGTTTCCATTAATTTGTGCTTCAAATGGCTTAAAAATTAAATACAAGTCTTCAATTCACCTTCTCTGATCTCTGCTTGCCTGTAAAAACATCTCTTGGACCTAAAAATAAAGGCCTAACGCCGTACAAGGCTTAATTAATTTTATAATCTTCTTGAAACTTTTACACAATCGACTGCCTATCTCCTTTCAAATAGAATTTCGCTCCTCTTATACCACTTCCAAGCCCGTGGCTCAAGTGGTCAAAGCTTATCTTTTTTCATGGGAGGTGTTGGGTTCAAGGCGTCAGCCTCCCTTTAAACACTTTAGTCTTATCTAATTATCCCACATTGGCTATTTTAAAATGGTTTGTATAGTTTTTTAAGGTTGGCGGCCCCCTTTTCAAATGATGACGCCCCTTTTGAAGGAGACTAAGGTGCAAGACTTAGATAAATGCCTATCTTAGGCTGCCATTGTAGAATGTGGGAAAACACGTGGTCTTGGCATTGTTTGTGTGTGGCGAAGGTGGATGACATGTGTTGGTTGGTGGTTCCGCTATGTGTTGATTCGTGGCTTCTTATTACAAAGTGAAAAATAATTATCCCACATTGGTGGGTCTTCAGTAGACTTTGTAACTTAAATACAATTTCACAAAAAATAATATATGAAGATTAGGAGGCCAAGGCACCCCTCCACAAGAGTGTGTTGACCCTCGCTGAGGGCCCTCAGTGAGCAAATAGTGGGGCCCATGAATCCTCATATGACTGCATGTCAAATATCAGAGGCTAAAAATAAACACCAAACCAAATTTTTTGCACCAATTCATATTGCCATGTGTCAAATGGTTATTGGACCACTTGGCATGTTTAAACAGTGCCACGTCACTTTTTGACACTCATTATTCACCTATCGCAAGAATAATTTAGCAAGCTATATCTCGAGCATTCAGAATCCATTTTACATTCTAGAAGAAGCACCAAAAAGATCTCAATGAATTCTTTGATGTGAAAATGGTTCAACTAAAATTTGAAGACTTTTAAAATGGAACGATACATGGATCTGCCTGGATCACTCCTCCCCACTAAAAACTTTTAGACCTCTGAAAGTTGAAATTAATTGGTAATGAGGTGAGGGTATTTCTCCCTCACCCTTCCAAATTCCATCCATTTGGCCTTATTTGGGTGCATCCATTTGAGACCAACATGAAGATATTCAACATCACCTCTTCGCAAAGTTCACACATTCCTGTGAAGAATAGTATCTTCCTACAATTTTGTTGGATATTCAGGAGCAAAATCATCAACAGAAGGAATGGATACTTCATCATGATCAATATTCATTGGAGGCTCATAAAATTTTAGATTTTCCACATTTACAACTGAATTAATCTACATGTAAGATGGTAAATCTAACCAGAAAGCATTTGTACCAATTTTTTTCATAATCCAAAAAGGACCATTTCGGATTGGTTTCAACTTTTTACCTTCACTTGTCTATCTTTCCTTACTGATGTGAAGCCATACCATGTCACCTACAACAAATTGGTGATCAATATGATGTTTATCATGTCTGGCTTTATACTTGGCTTGACTTTTCTCTAATTAAGTATGAATAGTCTGATGTATGAGTTGTATTTGTTCAATGAACTTCTTAGCTCGAATGGCTTCTTTTGGTTCACCAACAATGGTATCCTATCCATAGTAAACATCTAGAGAAGATTTAGGCAAGTATCTATAACAAACTTCAAATGGAGATTTCATAGTAGAATAATGAAATGCCCAATTATATGCATGATGGATGTAACACAATTGTTCATCCCATAACTTTGGATGTTTATTACTATAACCCCTAAGCAAATGTACCATAGTTTGGTTCACAACCTTTGTTTGACCATCGGTTTGTGGATGAAATGCTGTGCTCTTTTTTAATTTAGTGTCCATTAGTCCTCACAAAGTTGACCAAAACTCCCCAATAAATCAAGAATCCCGATCAGAAATAATTGAAGTAGGCAAACCAAAATGAACCCATACATGTTTAAAGAACAAGTGTGTAGTGCCTTCCCCAGTAATTTGCTTAGTGCAAGGAATCAAAACACACATCTTGCTAAATCTATCCACAACCACATATAAATAGTCATGTTTTCTTTGTGTCATAGGCAAACCCCACACAAAATCCATGGAGATACTTTCTGAGGGGAAAGTAGGAATAGGTAGAGGAGTGTAAAGTCCCAGTTTCCTGTTACTAGGTTTACTTGTGGCACAAAGAGTACATCCCTTAATATAATTGGCAATAGTTTCCTGCATACGGGGCCAGTAACAATACATTTTCAAATGTGCAACCATTTTAACAACTCCAAAATGACCAAAAATAAGAGAAGTATGTGCTTCTCTAATCATGTGCACCCTCTCATTTTGAGGAATACATAGTTTACCCAAATGATACAAAAGATCATTGTGTACATGATAGTCCAAATCTTCTACATGTCTACTACTCATCAAGTCTTTATAGACATCCTAAAAATCAAGATCATTAACATACTATTCTTTATAACTTTCATGAGACAAAGAACCATGTTGTAATAGAATAGATGCAACAACCATAGGAGGCCTAGATAGCATATCTGCAACCTTATTCTGAATACCTTTTTTATACTTAATCACAAGATTAAATTGTTGTAAAAAACCCATCCAACAAAAATGTCTAGACTATTGTATTTTGGTTTGTGATTGGAGATACTGTAAGGGCTGATGATCTATATGTATTATTATTTCTTTGCCCATTTAATTAATGTTTCCATTTTTTAACACTTTAAACCAATGCATACAATTCCTTATCATAAGTTATATATTTTCTTCCTACACTTGTGAAGGTTTTAAAATGATAACAAACTGGTTTCATACCTTGCATTAAAATAGCTCCCATAGCATACTCACTTGCATCTGTCTCGATCTCAATTGGTTGTTGTATATCAGGAAGTGCTAAGACTGGAGTAGTACTTATCTTTTCTTTCAAAGTGTTGAAGTCTTTTTGCTGTTTGCCTCCCAACTGAAAGACCTATTTCACACTTGTCAAAGAATGCAAATGTGATGAAATATATGAAAATTGAGAAATAAACTTTTGCCAAAACTATACTACACCAAGAAAACTTCTAACCTAGTTGTATTAGTGGGTGTAGGCTAGTTAACAATGGCTGCTGCTTTTACAGGGACAATTTTCAATTCACCATGTCCTACAATGTAACCCAAGTATATCAAAGAGGTCTTGCCAAATTCAAATTCATAATGTATCCATGACTTGCTTAATGTGGATCACATGCTCTTCCAAAGACTTGCTGAAAATCAATATATCATCTAAGTAGACTATAGCAAAATCATCAAGGAACTGTCTAAAAACATCATTCATCAATCTCATGAAAGTAGCTGGGGCATTACACAACCTAAAAGCCATAATAAGCCATTCAAACAATCCCTATTTTGTTTTGAAGGTGGTTTTCCACACATCACCTTCATTAATTCTTACTTGATGATATCCACTTCTCAAATATAGCTTAGTGAAATAAATAACATGTTTTAATTAATCCAATAAATCATCACTACACGGAAGAGGGTAATGATTATTAATAGTAATTTTGTTTAAATCATGAAAATCAACACATATTTGCCAAGTGCCATCTTTCTTTGGCACCAAAATAATGGGTGAACTAACAGGGGATAAACTTGGATGAATAATACCTCTATCCAATCGATCCATTACCTATTTTTTGATTTCCTCATTTTCCACCACTGATAACCTGTACATGCCAATGTTAGGGAGAGGAGAATCCTGCAATATCTAAATTTCATGTTGAACTCCCCTTTTAGGGGGCAAACCCTTAGGATCATGAAATACATCATCATAAGTAGAAATGATTTCAATCAATTCATTCTTGTGTTTAGGATCACAATTTTCCAAAGCCTAAGAATATTCCTTTTCCTTAGACTTTATCAACATGAGACAAAAAGTCTTGCTTGAATTAACTAGTCTTTTCATTTGCCCTGCTATAACCAAGGAAAGACTTGTTTTAATGTGATGTGATCTAACTATATAGTCAATGCCATCCTTAACAAGCAAGTACTTATTCTCCTCTCTATAAAAGATTAATTTTTCTATCATAAGGACATGGACTTCCCAAAACAATCCCACATATGTCCAATGGGACAACATCTAACTCAACCTCATCTACGAACTTGGATGTGATGGCAAACCTCAGTCTACAAGTTTGTGAGACTTTTTGCTTCGCATTGTCACACACCCAACCTAGTGGATAAGGCTTCAGATGGGAATTGGTTTGTAAGCCTAACTTCTTAACAACCTCTTTAGAAATTAAATTTGCTTGTGAACCACTATCAAATAGAGTGTCAATCTTAGTATGTTTTGAAACAACTCTAATGTGGAACAATTCATTTCTTTTTTTATCAACATGCACCAAATTCTATTTAGAAGAAGATGCATCATTTGATGACTTAGTGCTAGAAACTGAAAGAGAAGAATCATTATGCAATCCCATAGCTGTGATCTTAGTTTCATCACCTGAATCTGAACCTAAGTCCTAAACCATAGCATTAGTATTCTTTTCTTTCTTTTGAAGCCTTTTAGGCCTTAACTCAGGGTGTAGTTTCCAACACTTAGACTCATCATGATTTTTTTTGCAATGATTACAAAATGGTTTTCCTTCTTTTTTAATAGTAAAAGTGGATTTCTGTTTACCCTTTCCTGATGAACTTTCGCCTTGGATTGCTTAACATTAGATTGCTTACTTTTAGCTTTAGGAAAAGATTCTTTTGATTGTTTTCCTCTAGCCTCTAAATGAGTAGCTTGTACACATACTGCATCTAAATTAGTGGAATTGAACATAAGAATCATATGTCTTAAGTAACTATGTAGCCCACCTATATATTTTAGCAGTGTTTCTTGTGTGTAAAGAGGAACATTCAAAAGTAAAGCTTTTTTCCTAAATTCTTGTGTATAATCTTAAACATTTTGGCCTTTTCCTTGTCTGAAACTTTTCCAATCCATCATGGCTTGTTGCATATAGCCTAAAGGATAAAATTGCTTTCTGAGTTCTTCAATAAATTCATTCCAAGTAGAAATTGAGTTACCTTTTTTGAAGCTCAACTTCCTTCAACTTACTCTCCCACTAGATGAGAGCTGTGCCTTCCATATGAAGAGTAGCCAAATGAATTTTTGATTCATCCCCTGCAATCTTTTGGACCCTGCAATAAACTTCTATCTACTTGACCCAATTATCCAACTTTTTGGCATTAAATTCACCATTAGACATTGGTAATTCAAACTTAATATCCAATTTGAGTGAAGGGAGAGATTCCACAGTTTTTTTACCATCATCCGATGAAGAAGGTTTTTTAGTTTATTTACCTTTCAATTCTTGTGAATCACCTTTCTCATTCTTAGATTTCTTTTGTTTTTCATGGTATAATTCCTCAACCATTCTTCTCATCTCCATGAAAGCTCGATGGAAAGCTTGTTCGAATTCCATCTCTTCTTCGACCATCCTTGAAGCACGCTTTGAGCTAATTTCTGGATTATACTCAATGAGTTTTCCTTCACCCTTTTGGGATTTAGACCTTGTCAACATACACTAGCAATCACTGTTAAATAACAACTACTCTGATACCAAAAATTTGATCTAAAAACTGAAAATGCAAGTGTCACAAAAATTGAATAACACACTTTCGTATTCAAAAGATCTACTGTTTCTCAAATTTTTCTTTAATTTTGTATAAAGAAATTAAAACCAAAATTAAATTGAAGATCAAAATTAAATAAATAATAGAGAAAATTAGAAGAAATCACCAACAAATTGATAACAGAGTTCAGCTTCAATAGCCTACATCTCCAGGTCTATTCTAAGTGAGGACCGTTTCCATTAATTTATGCATCAAATGGCTTAAAAATTAAATACAAGTCTTAAATTCACCTTCTCTAATCTCTATTTGCCTATAAAAAAATATCTCTTAGACCTGAAACTAAAGGCCCAAGGCCATACAAGGCTTAATTAATTATATAATCTTCTTGAAACTTTTACACAGTTGGTTGCCTATCTTCCTTCAAATGGAATTTCGCTCCTCTTATACCACTTCCAAGCCTATGGCTCAAGCGGTTAAAGCTTATCCTTTTACATGGGAGGTGCTGGGTTCAAGGCATCAACCTCCCTTTAAGTGCTTTAGTCTTATCTAATTATCCCACATTGGCTGTTTTAAAATGGTTTGTATAGTTTTTAAAAGTTGGTGGCCCCCTTTTCAAATGTTGATGTCCCTTTTGAAAGAGACTAAGGCACATGACTTAGCTAAATGCCTATCTTAGGCCACCATTGGATAATGTGGGAAAACACATGGTCTTGGCATGGTTTGTGTGTGGCGAAGGTGGATGATGTGTGTTAGTTAGTGGTTTCGCCATGTGTTGGTTTGTGGCTTCTTATTACAAAGTGAAAAACAATTATCCCACATTGGTGGGTCTTCAGTAGACTTTGTAACTTAAATACAATTTCATAAATAATAATATATGAAGATTAGGAGGCCAAAGCACCCCTCCACAAGAGTGTGTTGACCCTCGCTAAGGCCCCCTAGTGAGCAAATAATGGGGCCCATGAATCCTCATATGATCGCCTGTCAAAGACCGAAGGCTAAAAACAAACACCAAACCAAATTTTTTGCATCAATTCATATTTCTACATGTCAAATGGTTATTGGACCACTTGGCATGTTTAAACAGTGCCACATCACTTTTCAACACCCATTATTCACCTGTTGCAAGAATGCTTTAGCAAGCTATATCTCGAGCATCTGGACTCCATTTTGCATTTCAGAAGAAGTGCCAAAAAGCTCTCAATGAATTATTCGATGTGCAAATAGTTTGACCAAAATTTAAATACTTTTAAAATTAAATGGTACATGGATCTACTTGGATCAACATGGATTAGAGGTCAATCATATGTAGACATTCAATAGTCTTATGATACAAAGTACTATAGATTTATCCATTTGAAGGATCACTCTTTTTGATTTGTCTAGGGTCAACCCTAATTTCTTGTATACAATTGTGGTCATCATATTAGTTGATACTCTCGAGTCCACCAAAAAGTTATGAACATTCTTAACGAACATCCTTATTATTATTAAGAAGGGTGGGACCTCCGGTTTATCCTTATAAATCATTACATTTACTTAGGCCATCTTAGATTTGTATGTAGAATTTCTCTCATTCAAGGATTATAGAAACAACTCTCTTTGTTTGTTTATCTGAGCCATCTCATAGAGGGTGATATTGGTTTTGATATTCTTCATATCCTCTACAATATTCTACCCTCCTCTACTTTGTGACTCCTTGGGTTGCATTGGATCCATCTCCTTTGTAGGAGTTGGATTATTATTACTTCTTATATCTGGAGGAGTGGTAGCATTATTATTTGGAGGTATGGAAGTAGTGAAAGGCTGATTATTCCTTATATTATAAATATTTCTTTGAAACTAATGGAAGGCATGGACTTCATCTACAACATCTTATGGTTCATTATCATCTTCCATTGGAAATAAAAAATCATATGTATCAAAGACCATAGTAGTTTTGGAGTGACCAGAGTTATTAAAAGAATACGACTCAATTAGATTTTTTAGTATCTCTTATCTATACATTTCTATTTGAAAAATTTCAAAGGCTGTACAACATTATATGCAATCTAGCTCTCCATGTTTGGTTGTGTTATAAACCCTACACTAGTTAGGCAATGTAGCCTCCAATATATTTATCTCTAGCATCTTGTTGGATGGTTATTCGATACTATTCTCTAGTTTATTGAAAGTTTGATTATAACTTTGGTAATGAAAGCTCTGATTAGTGTTCTGGCTACCAATATTTTCCATACATTTTTGCATAGTCAAGAATTCATTGCTTAACTTCTATATCATCCTCTATATGGAGTCTATCTCTGCCTTATTAGAATCAACAATAGTGCCTTGGGTAGTGGAAGTATTTACTATAACTAAAGCCTAAAATCTATATGGATTAGCTACATGGATAATATTATTCAATAAATTTAAACTATGGTTAGGTGCAATGTGAGACAGGGGCATCTGTATATGGGCCTATGTTTGACTATGAAATATAATATTTTGGTTGGTGTTTAGGACTGGATTCAATGTTGGGTAGGATTGATAAACATTTAGACCTACTAAGCCTTGAGATTGGGGGTTCATTTATCTATCAACTTCTATGGACTTAGTGTAAGCTTATGTTAAATTAGTAACACCGACTGCCCTATGCACAAACACTACAGTGGTAAGATCTAGAGTATTCTTGTACATCTCAAGAGCTAATATGGCATCTAGCTTATATGAATTATCTATCTAGATATACATTTTATGAAACCTTTCATTAAATTCCATAATGGGTTCATTAGGCTATCTTTTCATGCTAGTAAAGAGTTGTTACACAATACTAGGACTAGTGACCTAGTTAAACTATCCTAAAAACGTGGTTTATTACTCATTATAGGATTTAATTGAGCCATTAATGATATTAAGAAACCAATCATAGGTGGCATATTACAATGTGAAAGGAAAGAGACTAAAAGCTACATCCTCATGGACTACATTCAATATTCCTAGAGTGGCCCTAAAGTCTTTCACATACTCTTCAACGGTCTTACCTCTTGAGGGAAAAAAAGCAAGGAAGTGATTCTTAAAATTTATGGGTAGATCATGGAAATATCCTCAAATGTTAAATATAGAATTAGTTAAATAAGGTTAGGTCATCAGATGTGGGAGGGGATACCTATTTAGAGAATATTATTGAGCTGGGGATCTTCTCAAAATACCTTTGTCTGACCTAACCTTTATATGGGTCTTTAGTGGTGGATGTAGCAGGTTCTTACTAGAGGCAGAACTAGTTAATATTTTAGATATATCTAGTATAAATGAAGTGATATTTATGTATAGATGATAAAAAGGACCCTCCTTCTAGCACCAAATTATGTTTTTCTAACTTTTATACACAACAAAAACATTTATGAGGTAACCTCTAATGTTTTAGGATCTTAATAAAGATTGAATTCACTCTGGGGCATGAGTTGAAGATATTAGGTCTTGTAATGACTAGTGGTGGAATGGTGGTGACTAAATCAACTATCAAAATAGATGGTTCAGATGTGGATATGGATTCTAGATGCACTTGGGTTGAATGGAATTATGACAAAGATGGATTTATCCTAAGGTGGGTAGAGTTCAAATAAAATATAAAAAGGTGGGGAGGTTAAAGTAGAATATGAGGTATACAAACAAGGAACATGAATTCTTTCCAACCAAATCTAGAACAAGGACAAACTTAAAGGACTAATGTTTACAAAATACTACTTTAACACATAAAACTGATAAACATAGTGATGATGTTTGAGGGATATTATGTACTTAACTCCAAGATATTAACTAAAGGTTACATGTTATCAATACTGCTATATCATTTATTAACACAAGATTATAGCTAATACCAAAGAGCACCTTTGACTAGCTATAGCTTAGTCTAGGAAGTTGTATCAAATGATGTTCTACACAAAATTTAAAGATTAACTTAGCTAGTTTGTTAAAAGAAAACAAGATCTATCAACCTAAAATTTCTACTACACATTTCAATTAATAAAACCTTACCAATTAACTACAAGCTATTTGAAACTATTATTTCATATATCAAGAAAGACTAAATTACCAATTAAATCAAAGTGCATAAAACTATAACATAGTTAGGAAAGAGAGAGAGTGATTTATGCAACAGAATTTTTTTTGAACAACTAGAAGGTCTCTATTTATATTGAATATCAAAATTTCTCTTCCTTTTGGAATGTGGTAGATACATGTATATATAGGCTTGTGATGGGAACTCCTCATCTCTCAAGCCATGTCCAAAATTTTTACCACCCTTAGGATAACTCATGAAGAGTCATGCATAACAAACATGGCCATGACGTAGCCAACTATAGACAAAAAATATTACAATGAAAATCTGTTACAAATGATTAGTGTAATTACAAAAGAAATTGCCTATGAGGAGGTAATTGTTGTTTTTGACACTTGTGTTCTATTAGTCGTTGGAGTTGTAACTGAAGTTACAGTTATGCTTTGACCTACCATTTGAGAAGTGGTTATAACTAAAGTAGCTATTATAGCCTATTTGCTCACCTAAATTTGTAAGTAGAGGGCATGGCTTACCTAAAAATCTATCTCAATTATATTTAAGTCTAACAGGGGTCTCTTAAAGAGTTGGGGCTATCTATCCATCAATTTTATATGTGTTTTCAATGCAGATATAATCTCCAAATAGAGAGTATCTATGTTAAGGACCCTACTTCTAGAAAAATTTATCAACTGTTATAAGTCATCATGGGTCTTATATATTACGCCCTCAACCTTTACATTAAAACTATTTGCTAATGTTTAGAGGAGGTATTCAAAGATGGATCTATGGACCAATTTTTTACATTGGTTAATTACACTAGTAATTATCATTTCCCACAAAATTATGATGGCCTACCCTTCATGGTTGATGATTTATTACACTGTATTTTGCATCTCTTGATGCTATTTTATCAAACCATCTCTTCTAGTTACCACTTAGTTTTGGGCCCATGCTACATCTAGATTAGTTATTAGGTTTAAGTGACTATAGGCTTTGTCCCTAACTTCTTGGATTAGAAAATGGAGTTTGGCCTCCATCTTCTTCATATATTCTATAAGGGAGGAGACATCTCCCCATTTGGGTTGTGACTCCCTCTTCACGTCTCTTATCAATTGGAGTGTATCATATAGCTTTTGAGCTAGTCCTTATACATTACCTATGAGGTCTATCATAGGATGTGTGGTACCTCTTTATTTTAGGGCCTCCTTAGACTAATCATAGACTTTAAACATTTCTATTATTACTCCTCCTATAGAGTCTACAAAGGCTTAGGGGTCTTCTCTATGACCACCCAAGTTAGAGGGGAGAGTTCTTTTTTTCTTAGTCAAAGAGAAGACATCTTCTCTTTATTTTATTTCCACCTGTTGTCCTTCAACCTTTATGGTTTTATTTTTGATCTTCTACATAGTCTTAGTTTCTTTATTAAAATTAAACTTGACTATTGGCTACTCAATAATGACCAGGTCATGCCTAGCTTATTTTGCTTGTTGCTTTTTCTCGATCCATTTTGGGACATTCAAGTTGACTAATTATGGTGAGGTATCTACCTAAGCTATAGGGGTAAAAGATGGAGACTTCCCAAGGGCAAACATGGGCTTAGGAGAGGATATTCCTAGTTGGAAGAAAGGGGGAATATCTCTCCTCCATCTAATGACCTTATTGGGGGTCATTGTGTCAATTATTAGCTTCCCTTTCTCTAACCCTTTTGCTGATGTAATAATGGTATATTATACTTGGGATACCTAGCCAATTGATAGGTTGAATTGGGTGGATGGATGGAGAGGAGCAATCAAGGAATAAAAAATGGTAGAGGAGATTAAATTCTCAAAGTGCACCCATTTATTATGCCCAGAGGGCTGAGGGCTTGAGGAAGATAATAATGAATAAGTGGAAGGGGTACTAATAAAATTTTGAAAATAATCCATTATTGATGTATAGGCAATCCAAGTAGAGCTTGTGGAAGGTGGGATGGGGAGTGTCATAGTCTTGGTTACATGGGTTAGGATTGAGGTTTGAAAAATTGACACTATAGTTGCCTAGGCAGTCTTGGAGTCTATGATATAGGAAATAATTACCATAACACTAGATAGAATAGTAGCAATTGTAATAACATATGGGGAATGAAGATCATGATTACTTACCCCTTGTGTAGTAGTAACTAGGGGGATGTTTTTGAAAAAAAACTATTGTGATAGGTGGTTCCAATGTTGGAGATATGCTCAATGACTACCCTTGTGTTGAAGTCAGAGGTTTAGAATCTACTTCATCTCCCTTATCTTCATCTAGATTCTATATTAGTTCAGTTGAGATTGAACTAATCTTTAAAACCTTAGTGTCTCCCAATTGAGTTTCTTCTTCTAACAACCACTCATCTTTAGAATCACTTTCAATGGTCTCAATAATAGTCTCAAACACTGATGTTTCTATCTAATCTTCCCATTTTTCTTTAGTGGACCATTCTTCATCACTATTCAATACCTATAGGGGTTATGATTCTTTAGAACCTTTCTTCTTATTAATTTCCTCCCTTGATTTTTCTTCTTAGGTTTCCTTTGGTGGTGTGCCCCGAGGAGAAATTAAAAGGGCCTTATGCTTCCTCTTATACACCAAAGGGGGTCTAGTAGGAGAAGAACCTAGTGTTGAAAGGGGTAAAGCAACAACAAATGAATTTTAAGGGGTAATGGGTGGTGATGAGGTGATGGAAGCAATGGTTACTAGAGGAGAACTTGGGGGAGTGGACATTGGTCTATGGAATGGAGAAATTGATGAAGGAGGTGGTGCGAGGGTTTGGACTGGGGATAGTGATGGGTCTAAAATAAAAATAGGGAGGAATAAATATGGGAGACTTACCTGATATGCCATAGTGAGTGAAATAAATTTTAACATGGAGAATGGTCTACCAGGTTAAGCCACACTTACAATACTCAATGTAGTGACAATCGAGTGAGGAGGAGTAGACACCACTATGGTTGGTGTAATGGTGATCACTAGGGTGGGATGTTAAAAATGATCCTGGTTGATTTCTTATTCTACCATCATATATTCCTACCCAAATAGACTAGCCTACTCTTATCCTTAAACATTAGCCTATGAGAGGGGTCCTAGAGGGGGATTTAAAGTCCAATGCTCTTTCTTAATTGTCTAATCATCCATTTTGATGGCATTTGGACTGTATTGAATATGTCTAGCCACAACCATGGACATACTTACTTTGTTCACCCTTGTATGAACATCTATGTCATTCAAAACATCCATAAATACCTTGTCATGTAGATATGACACATGGCCATAGTCAATCTTCACCCTAGATCTAGCTCTCTTTAGGTGGTGCTTGAATATTTTCTTTATATCCCACTGCCTATATGGTGCCCAATTGAAGTCATAGGATGTCCTAGTCCTACCCACTAGGTGAAAATGTTCCCATCTAGTATACCTAAATTTTGGAAAATGCTGATGGGAGTTGGGTGGACTGCTCCCTGTTTGGCATTTCTTAGTGTAACATCCACATAATCTACCAATTGATTTGTAACTTCTAGTTCTGTCACTTTATTTGGCACCAGCTTGAGGAAGATACATGGGAAGGGCCTTGGTTCCCTCTATTTTGCTAATTATGCAATCTAGATAAATCTAATAGTTACTAATATTTTCAATAATTTTTTTGATATGGTTAGACTATCTAGGCATATCCTTGCCATAAATGGATTGGTATACCATTCGATAAAAAGTCTATGTCACCCTGGTCATGTTCTTCCTAAATTTATCACAACTTTAGTTCTTGGGATACTCAAAGAATGGTTCCTGGGGTTCCTCAAAAGATGAATGGATTGTCCCAGTTATAACATCCCCTAGATAAGACATCATATATAAATGTCCATCTGACCAATTATCTAAGCTACTAATTTGGTGGATCAAATTAGCACTAATGATTTCTCCTATGATAATGATCTTGGTGGAGGTGAGGATGGTGTCTAGTAGGGGAATACAAACCTCATTAACATAGGTTATGCTTGGGAAACCATAAATTCTATTTAACAATGCCATGGAAATTCTGATCCCTGGCCTAAAAATGATAATTAAAATAGTAGATATGAGCCTCTTGATTGTGAAGGTGGTTGGGTTGCTTGCCCATTATTACAAATTATTGGTTACATTATTTGTAGACATCCATTGGTTGACTAGGGCTTCGTTATAGGGTGATTCAAGGCCATGGAGTTAGTAGTACTTCTCAAAGGCATGCACAATAACATAGGCCATGGGTGTGCTATGTTAAAAGAAATGCAAAATTTGACTAGAAAATTGGCCATTTTCAAATAAATCATAGACTAGGTCAATGTAGGACATTACCTTTAGTTTTGTCACCATGTCATATAGGCACACTAATTTAATTTCCATTAGGTCCTATCTATATCTTCATGTAAAGGCTGAGAGTTGCTCCTTAGGGTCATAGGGCTCTACTTCTTCAGCCTCCTCCCATATAGTTGAGTAATGTTTAAAGTCACAATTGAGAACAACCTCATCAAACTTTGTATCAATATACTATTTAGGCCCTACAATGGAATATGGAGAGGGGAATGTAGAAGGCATGAAGCAGAATCCATGGTTATACACTTAAGCTCTTGTTATCTAGAACTATGGAGTTTTGTTTAGTCAGGATAGAGCTCAAATTTAAATTTATAATTGTTAACATGATGGTAATATATTTGTAATTGACTTGGTTGATTATATATATCACTTATTGGATTCACTAGCTCTATTGAATTAAATGCATTTAGTTGGATAATTCATGTGGATTAATGGCATCAACGACCTTTCAACTCCTTCACTTTTATCTATTTTTATATTTTGAATTTAGCTGGTGAAGTGTTACCTTTTGCAAACCACATTGGTAGGTGGTTTTTCTCTCTTTTACCTCGAGTGTTTTTTCATTGCCACTTAACACTTTTCATCCTCCCACTTCTTTTAGAAGTATTACCTCTGTATTACCCAGCCACCATGTCATTTTAGAGACACATGGAGAAATTTTGTAATCCCACTACCTATCGATCTCTTCCTATCTTGTTCCTTGTCTTTTATTATTTTGAGCCTCTAAGATTATGACACTTGGAAAAATCTTATGATCTCACTTTCCCTAGAAGTATCATAACATATTTCATATTTGTGTAGGCTTTAGGTTAGTGGGATGATGACATTTGTCATCATCCTAACACTTCATTTGCCCAAAAGACTTAAAAATTCTTGGACTATTTTGATGGTAGTAGGCTTGTAATATTGCAACACATGGATAATTATCACTGCTTCATTTTCCTAGAACTTATGTCTATTAAAACTTTGATCCTATTAGCCACTATGTGAGTAGGATTATGACATGTGCCATCAGCCCAATGCCCTGCTTGGCTCGAGAGTCTTCTAAAAGTTTATAAATGTTTGAATGGCTATGGGTTAGTGGGCTGTCACTGTATGACACAAATTTTTAGAATATCAAAGTGTAAAATACACTAAGGTAACAATAATTTTAGAGGTAGAAGTTAATGAATGCCCAGGAGACCTGAATTGGTGTAGAATACCTGATGGACAAAAGTTTTGATGGAAAAAAGTTTTGAGGAACTTATGTGTCGAAACAAACGCTGAAGGAAAGTGCTAGAGGAAACTGTCAAAGAATAAAATACCTAAGGAAAATGTACTTGGTGAAACTTCATATAACTGCATACTTAGAAAACTTACAAAATCCATTAATAGGTTAGACTGAATAAAATAAGCAATAAAAACTTGGGTAACTAGGAAAATGGCAATTTTATTGATATTATAATGAACATATTCTTAATAAGAAATTTAGACATAAGGAATTTTTGAAATATTAGCCTATTAAGTAGTGATGAATACCAAAAAATGATTTCCTCATCATAGCTAATTCATTTTAGGCTAAAATGGGATCCTATTAAAAAAAAACTTGAGAGTGGGGTATGTTGAGTGTAACAGGTACCTCATCAAGTCTTATTTTTGTTGAGAAGTGTTGTTATTGATATCAAGGTTGATATCATTTGATGTCAAGTTTGATGTAATTGATGTCAAGATGCATGGTGTGTAGGGTATGAGCTCGTATTCTTGATATGAAGACTCAACATAGAACACGAGTTACAAAGATCCTTAGTCAAGCTTCGAAGATCTACTAGGCAACTCTAAAGATCCACCTAAGTAGCTCTGAAGACATTCTAACAAAGCTCTGGAGATGTTATATTAAAGCTCTAAATAAGTGGTTATATAAGGTTACTTGATCAGGTATATGATGTGATGGAGTACTAAAGAAAATGTCAAGGTAAGCCTACAGGGGTAAGGCCTAAAAGCTCAAATTTACAACTAGACTAATTCTAGACCTTGCCTAACCTAATGAGGAGTCATGAGGTATTGTTAAGGAAAATGAAGTAATTTTAACATTGTTTGAGCATGTGAGATGATGTGTTATCATGTAATTAAGGTGGAGAGCACATGGAAATAAACTTGAAGGTCAGTCTTAAAGCCTAATATGACTTTCAAGTCAAAGCCTAGAGAGAAAAGAAAGAGAGCATAGCCTAATAAGGTATGAGGTTTTGTTTCCAAGGCAATTATACACAAGTTAGATTTTTTAGATGAGTGATAGGTTTTCCTAGGTGTATTCATGAAGTTTTAGGTCAAATTTTGAAGGAAAAGGCTTGAAAAAGTGTTTTAAGGTCTCTCAAGTGCACAAAATGAAGAGTTGTCTAACTTGAGATAAAATATTAAGTGTTCATTTGCATGTGTAACCTCTACATGATAACCTAAGATAATCATGGTATATGGGGAAGGGTCCTATCTCAAAGTTCCAAGAATTAATTTCTCGAATGAGGGGCTAGGCTATATGAATGATGTTAAGACTCAAAGATGGTTTAAACCCTCAAGGAACCCTAATAATGACCCGACGAGAAAGATCTTGTTCTAAAGTGATCATAATGGTTTTATATGACTAGTTAAGTGATTGGAGGTTTTATTCAACTCTCCCAGACACCTCCAAGTATGATTAGTTTGTTAGGTAAGTAAGTGGACCCTACAAGAAAGGCCTTATTTCTTAAAGATTTATTATAGCAGTCAGAGTTGACCAAGTCAAAGTTACTAAATGGACGAAGGTTAAATCTTGAGGCTTGTATCTTATGTCCATGGTGGTTTATGAGTAGGTTATATCCCTTATTGTTGATAAATTGGTCATACAAGTTGACCGATTGCTAATAAACCTAAAGGTACAGATAGTGAGAAAACTAGGCAAAAGTGAGAAGTTGATTAGGGATGTGTTATCATAGATTAGGGATGAATCTAAGTGAATGGATATTTTTTTCAAGACCTATAATACATGTTCATTTTAGATATAATTTTTTGAGTTCAGTGGATATGATGAAAATGTTGCTCATAAGTTAACCTGTCTAGTGCAGATAAGATAATGAAGGTGTGAGGTTGTGAGATTGGTATACAAGACCAATATTGCCATATGATCATATTATCTATATATTTGATATTGGTATAATGATATTTTAAGATCATCCAAATGAATTTTAAGTCTCTAAAAATGTTATTTTAGGTGTTGAAGATCAAGTTACTCATGACTGGGTTTTGGAGTGTTCTGATAGTTCTAAGTGGGCTACTTGTAGAGAAGAGTTTAAACATATATACCCTGAGTTGAAGCATCTGATGAATTTTGTGATGACCTTGAGGTCATGAGGTTTCTATATATGTGATTTTTTGACATGGTTCTTTGAAAAAATTGAGTTTATGCTTCAGTTGTTCAAAATAGATTTTATGTGTATGTACATGCCTATTGTGAACAATGTTTTGAGAAAAGGTTTAAGTGATGGATGAACATAAAAGGTGTTATGGATATAAATTAAAGTTGGATAAGGTCCATTTGAGTGGCATATGAAGTTTTCCTACCATATGTAAAGTTTGAAAGTGTTTCAAGAAGATCAAAGGGTAATGCATTGCTAAGAAGGCTTATTAGGTCTTTTTAAGGCTTAAAAGAGGAGTAAGGGATAATTAGTGCTAAGTCATCTAGGGGGTTGGTGATACCTTTCAAATTTTTATTGTTAAAGCCTAGTTGAGTTTTTGCTTACATAATTGGGGTTGGTTCTCCATGTTAAGTTGGTGCTTCACTAAAGTTAGTGTTTGTCTTATAAGACTGTAGTCTATTTACAACATCAGTGGGTTTTCTTCCCCTTAAGGGTTTCCAACATATATACTATGTTCAAGTGTTTCATGATCTCATAGATTGGTGCTTATGCTTGATAATATGTATATTATTGTTTAAATGATTTATTATTTCTTAATTAAGATTGCTAAAATAAGTTTTTAAAGATTGATTCACCCCAATATCAGTCATTTAGATTACAACAATTGGTATTAGATCCTAGTCCTTTGAAGCAGGTCTAAAAACCTAAAGGAGATCCTAGAAGCAAGGATGGCTAGTCAAAAAGCTCAAAGTGGTTTCTCTACTAGAAAGGCTCTATTGTTTAGTGGATCAAATTATGACTTTTGAAATGTTAGGATGAAGATATATTTGATGTCTCAAGGACATGACATTTGGCAGTTAGTTGTGGATGGATATATTACTCTTCTTATTCAATCAACTGATGAAATAGGAAAGAATGCTAGTGAAAATAAATCCAAGGTAATGAATTTCATTATTTGTAGCCTATCGTAGGAACAATTTGTGAAGGTAATGCACTATGTATCAACCAGATAAATATGGGACAAATTGAAGACCATCTATGAAGGAGACACTAAGGAGAAGATGTCCAAGTTGTAGATCCATCAAAGATGGTTTGAAAGCCTAAAGGTGAATGAAGATAAAACCATTACATCTGACTTATTGAGGGTTAATGAAGTTTTCAATGTCATCATATATTTGGGAGAAGTGAAAGAATCTAATATTATTCAAAAAGTGTTAAGATCACTAACTCCTAAGTTTGACTCTAAGGTGTTTGCACGATTTGGAAAAGCTAGAAATGGATGGGATTCATGGCATATTAACTACCTATGAGATGAGAAAAAATGAAGGAATACCTCCAAAAAATAAAGCAACTTTAAAATTTGAAAATAAGTTAAAGGTCAAGAAGGTCAAGGATGAGGTATGTTCAAATATGGATGATGATGAACTCATAGTTATGTTTTCTAAGAAGTTAAGGTTTGGCTCAGGTAAGTATAAGGGTAAGTTACCCTTCAAATGTTTCAATTATGGCAAGATTTGTCACTTTGCATCTAAGTGTCCTAAGAAGGATAAATATGATCATGATGAAGAACATGATGAACCTCATAGAGATGACAAGAAGACTTATAATCTTGATAAAAACAAAAAGGAGTTCAATAAGTATGAAGGAAAGGAACTTTAAAAAATAAGAGAATATTCTATGCTAAAAAATATGAATCTTTTGATGTAAGTGATTCAAGTGAATCTCATAGTGATAATGGCAGTAATGAACCTAAACATGACAATAGTGAAACCTTGTTCATGGTCATAGAATCAGATGATGAGGGTTGCTCAAATGGGAAAGGCCTTATGGTTGATGTAAAATCATATGAAGAAGAAGCTAAAGTAAACCTTGAGGTAGAGTTGGTAAGTTCCCTATAAGAGTAAAATTTTCAAAGGAGAAAGAATCACAATCTTAAATCACTGGTTAAGGAAATAAGGAACAAATTGGCTTGTTTGAGGAAAGGTTGAGTAACACTTCCAAGGAGTATGATGAAATAATCAATCAAGTTGAGGCACAAATGGATCTAATCCATACAATCCTAAATAATAAAGAGGAAGAATACGTCAAGTATGAAACTAAAATAGAATCCCTAAAATCTGAGTTGGATAAAACATCTAACAAGGTGAAGAGATTTGTGAAGTTTGAAAAGAACACTAAGGCTCTAGATGATATCTTGAGTAGTCAAAAGTTTGAAAGTGACAAGATAGGTCTTGGTTTTAAATAAGACCAAAAGGAGGCACCTCTAGTCAAGGATAAGGCTATTGAAGATAAAAAGGTCAACATGAAGAGACCTATAAAATAGCCTAATGTTATAAGTTATGCTAGTTATTTCAATGGTTACTATTTTGTATGTAATATGTTTGATCATAGAGCAAGAGAATGTAAAAGACCCTCCAAGAATGAGTACTCATGGAACTATGGAAGGAGTCATAATTCACATTAGTCAAATGGTATGTATAAAGTAGTTTGTTACAACTATCATAATGTATGACACATTGCAAGATTTTGTCCTAATAGATTTAGAAGGTCATCAAGTCAAAATAGGAAATTTGAAGCCTTTAGAGTGTAAGAAAGAAGGTAAATAAATGTATGGAAAGCAAAGGTAGTAAATATGAGTCATGATAAGTCTACATTCTCAAGTGGAGTGCTTGCTATGATAGAGCATGCCTCAGGTGTGAAATCAAGACAAGAATGTCTATTGTCAGCTCACATTGATGTTCAAATGGTTGATGATGAGATCAAGCCTATAGTGTCAATCAATCCCAAAATGATATTGAAGAACATTCAATCTTGTGAGAGCATGGAGATTTAGGAATCTCTTGAGTTCATGGTTTTTTAGTGTCCTATAAAAATGGGTGTTTCCATTATGCTTCATGGAAACATTATTCTATTAGTAGAAGCTTGAGGTTTTAGTCAAAGAAGATTTTGTTTTGAGAATATTCTAGGTTTTCTGTGTTTTAATCAAGGATATAAAGATGGATATTATCCCATTCCTATGTTGGTAGCTCTAAGATTTGAATTGTAGTAGGTAGCATGATGAGAGATCTAAAGCTGACATAAGGTATCTAAGGTCAATGTGCAATCAATTAATATATGAAAGGTAAGATTTTTGGTATCTATCTATATGTAATTAGTTGAGCTTGATCTATGTTAAGAAGGGGTATTGGATTAAAGATGCTTGAAGGAAGATGACTATGGTTTAATATTTCTATTGACTTATGTGTTAAGTTATGAAGACAAAGGTAGAGTCCCTAATTTTTTAGTTGGTGTCAAGAGTGTAGCAACCTAGTATGTGATCAAGAGTTTGATCTTCTTTAGTCATGTCAAGGAAGAATAGAGTTATGCATGGAGTTATAGGGAGTATGTGTCTAAAATGCTTCATAGATTTTATTTGTTGAGTTTTTGATGGACCAACTGGGAGAATGATTTGAAAAGGGAAGATAGTTCAAAATGAGGGTGAAGTGACCTAATTAAGAGAAGTTTTTAAGAGTGGTTGCCATGGGTGGTTGCTATAGTTTCTAAAGATTGTGTGCTATCTAGTGTCTTTGAGAGGTTGTATCAGCTTAGAGGGAGAAAGTATGATTCTAGTAGTTGTAGGTGACCCTTGATGTCTACTATTAATAGAATCATGGTGGATTCTTGGTTTTAGAGGGAGTTATTCAAGTTATTGACTGAGCTTGATCTATGTTGAAGTGGTCTTGTAATCTAAGTTAATTTTTAAAGAGATGATAGTTGTGGAAGACCTTTGTCATTAATGTCAAAGGGGTATAAATTCAAAGAAGGGAGATTGACTAGACTAGGGGAGATGAGAGTGACCAGTTTGAAGAATGTTTTGCCATTAATTACAAAGGGGGAGTTTTTTGAGAAGTGTTGTCATTAATGTCAAGGTTGATGTTATTGATGTCAAGATGCATGGTGTGTGGGGTATGAGCTTGTATGTTTGATGTGAATACTCATTAGAGAACATAATAAGCTACAAATATCTTTAGTCAAGCTCCAAAGATCTACCAAGAAACATTTGAAGATCCATTAGGTAACTTTAAAGATGTTTTAACAAAGCTCCAAAGACATTCTATTGAAGATATAAAGAATATGATATATAAGTTTACTTGATAAATTATATGAGGTGATGGATTACTCAAAAAAATGTCAAGGTAAGCCTACAAGGGCAAGGCCTTAAGCCCAAATCTATAACTAGACTAGTTCTAGACCCTACCTAACCTAATGAGGACTCATGAGGTATTGTCAAGACAAATGAAGGATGTTTGAATTTTTTTGAGAATGTGAGATGCTATGTTAGCATGTAATTAAGGTGGAGAGAACATGGAAATAAACTTGAAGGTCAACATCAAAGCCTAATGTGACTTATAGGTCAAAGCCCAAAGAACAAAGAGAGAGAACATGGCCTAATAAGGTATGAGGTTATGTTTCCAAGGAAAGTATACATAGGTTAGCTTTTTTAGATGAGTGATAGGTTTTATCAGGTGTATTCATGAAGTTTTAGGTCAAATTTTGAATGAAAAGTATTTTAAGGTCTCTCAAGTACACATAATGAAGAGTTATCTAACCCGAGATGAAATTTAAAGTGTTCATTGGCACATGTAACTTATATATGAGAATTTGAGTTATTCATGGTAGATGGGGTAGGTTCCTAGATAAATATTACAAAAAATGGTTTTTGGAATGAGGGGCTAAGCTTTATGAATGATCGTTAAGACTAGAAGATGGTTTAAACCCTTAAAGAACCCTAATAGTGACCCAATGAGAAATATATTGTTTTAAAGTGCTCAAAATGGTTTTTTATGACTAGTTAAGCTATTGGAGGTTGTATTCAAATCTT
This sequence comes from Torreya grandis, assembly GCA_037957365.1. Classification (NCBI taxonomy): domain Eukaryota; kingdom Viridiplantae; phylum Streptophyta; class Pinopsida; order Cupressales; family Taxaceae; genus Torreya; species Torreya grandis. The sequence continues at coordinate 670,780 of JARHVA010004348.1, read as the reverse complement.
AAAGTCACCTCCATGTGTGATTAGTTTGTTAGGTAAGTAAGTGGGCCCTATAGGAAAAGCCTTGTTTCTTAGAGATTTATTGTAACAATCAAAGTTGACCAAGTCAAAGTTTATAAATGGATGAAGGTTGAATATTTAGATTTTTAACTTATGTATATGGTGGTTTTTGAGTAGGTTATATCCCTTATGGGTGATATACTAGTCATATAATTTGATCTATCACTAACAGACCTAATGGTGTAGACAATGAGAAAACCAAGCAGAAGTGAGTAGTTGTTTAGGGATGTGTTGTCATGGATTAGGGATGGATCAAAGTGAATGGATAAGTTTTTAAAGACCTTTAATACATGTTAATGTTGGATATAAGTTTTGGATGTTAGTGGATATGATGAAAATGTTGCTCATAAGTTGACCTGTCTAATGCAGATAAGATAGTGAAGGTATGAGGTTATGAGATTGGTCTGCAAGACCAATATTGCCATATGACCATGTCAGCTATCTATTTTATATTTGTATAGTTATATTTTAACATCATATAAATGAAATTTAAGTCTATAAAATTTTTCTTTCTAGTGTTGAAGTTCAAGTTACTCATGACTGGGTTTTGGAGTGTTCTAATAGTTTTGAGTGGGCTACTTACAGAGAAGAGTTTAAAAATGTATACCATAAGTTAAATAATATGATGAATTTTGTGATGCACCTAAGGTCATGAGTTTTATTTTTATGTTATTTTTTTCCATGTTTGTTTGTAAAAATTGAGTTTATTCTTCAGTTGTTCAAAATAGATTTTTTGTGTATGTACATGCCTATTATGAACAGTGTTTTGAGATAAGATTCAAGTGATGGTTGAAACTAAAAGGTGTTGTGGATATAAATTGAAGTTATATAAGGTCTATTATATTTTCATATGAAATTTTACTACCATTTGTAAAGTTTGAAAGTGTTTCAAGAAGATCAAAGGGTAATGTGTTGCTAAAAAGGCCTATTAGGTTTCCATAAGGCCTAAAAGAGGAGTAAGGGATAATTGAATATGATCAACTAATGTGTGATAAAATTATGATTTAATCATGTTATTATGATGTTATAATACCTATTACCTATCTAACCTAATATTATTTGAGGTGTGTGGTTGACCAAGTGGTGTATAAATAAGAGACTACTATATATGCAAGGCTTATTAGGCCTATTTAAAAGAGAGATAGGAGTGAGAGTGAAATTGAATAAAAGAGAGAAAAAAGCATCATGAGGAGGTCATGTGGACCATAAAAATAATTTATAATTTTAGTGATGAATCTTTTATAGAGGTCATGCATATGAGGAACAAGGTCATATGACTAAATTAAGTCAAGAAAAGGGCTAGTTGAGAGAAGAAGGCTAGAGGCCAGGTTGAGAGGGATAAAAGGGTGTGAAGATATAATGAATAAGATAATAATATGTTGTATGAGAAATAAGGTATTTTTACAGTGATCAAGTGTTTTAGGTGGCTGATTTGGTGTTGAGTCATCTAGGGGGTTGGTGCCTCCTTACAAGTTGGTGCTTGCTAAAGCTTAGCTGAGATGGTGCTTAACTAGTGGGGGTTGGTGCTCCATGTGAAGTCAGTGCTTCACTAAAGTTAGTTTTTTTTATTATATTACTATAGTATATTTACATCATTAATGAGTTTTTTTTCCTCTTGAGAGTTTCCCACATATATACTTTGTTCATGTGTTTCATGCTCTTATGGATTGGTGCCTATGCTTGCTAAGATGTACATGTTTGTTTAAATGATATATGATTGCTTAAGTAAGATTGATAAATAAATTTTTTAATTCTAATTAAACCCCTATATTATTCATTTATATTCCAATAATTTTTATCATATCATATTCTTTTTAATCAGGATTATAAACTTGAAGGAGATCCTAGAAGCAAGGATGAATAGTCAGCAAGCTCAAGGTGGTTTCTCTTCCAGTAATGCTCCATTATTAAATGGATCAAATTATGCATTTTTGAATGTCAAGATGAAGATATAATTGATGTATCAAGGACATGAAATTTGGTAATTAGTTGTGGATGGATATATTGCTCCTCTTATTCCACCAACTAATGTAGTAGGAAAGAAGGCTAGTGAAAATAACTCCAAAGCAATGAATGAAATTCTTTGTGGCCTATTAGAGATATATATTGTGAAGGTAATGCACTTTTTATCATCCAAAAATATATGGAAAAAAATTAATACCATATATGAATGAGACACCAAGGTGAAGATGGCCAAGTTGTAAATCCACTGAAGACAGTTTGAAAGACTAAAGATGAAACCATTGCATTTTACTTATTCAGGGTTGATGAAGTTGTTAATGTCATCAGAGATTTGGGAGAAGAAGTGAAAGCATATAATATTGTTCAAAAATTTTGGAGATAACTAACTTCTAAGTTTGACTCTAATGTGTTTTTAGTAGAAGAGATACAAGATTTAGATAAGCTAAAAATGGATGGGCTTCATGGCATCTTAGTTACCTATGAGATGAGAACAAAATAAGGAATAACTCCCAAGAAGGAAGAAAATTTAAAAGTTGAAAGGAAGTCAAAGGCCAAAAAGGTCAAAGATGAGGTATGTTAAGATATTGATGATGATGAACTCATAGCTATGCTTTCTAGGAAGTTGAGGTTTGGCTCAAGGAAGTACAAGGGTAAGTTACCCTTCAAATATTTCAAATGTGGCAAGATTGGTCACTTTGCATCTAAGTGTGATAATAAGGATAAATTTGAGCATGATTAAGAACATGATGAAAATCATAGAGATGATAAGAAGACTTATAATCTTGATAAAAATAAAAAGGAGTTCAATAAGTATGAAGGGAAGAAAAGAACTTTCAAAAACAAGAGAAGATTCTATATTGAAGAAGATAACTCTTCTGATGTAAGTGACTCAAGTGAATTTGATAGTGACAATGACATTAATGAACCTAAACATGACAATAGTGAAACCTTGTTCATGGCCATATAATTAGATGATGAGGGTTGCTCAAATGGGAAAGACCTTATGGTTGATGTAGAATCAAATGAAGAAGAAGCTGAAGTAAACCTTAATGCAGAGTTGATAAGTGCCATGGAAGAGTTGAAGTTTCAAAAGAGAAAGAATAAAAAACTTAGATCACTGGTTAAGGACTATGAGGAACATATGGGCTTGTTTGAGGAAAGGCTAAATAACACTTCAAAGGATTATGATGAAACCATTAATAAAGTTGAGGCATAAATGGAGGTATTCAATACAAGTTTAAAGGCTAACGAGGAAGAATGCATCATGTATAAAACTAAAATAGAATCCTTGAAATCTGAGTTGGATCAAGCATATATAAAGGTGAATAAATTTGTGAAGTTTGAAAAGAGCATTGAGGCTCTAAATGATATTTTGAGTAGTCAAAAGTCTGCAAGTGATAAGATAGGTCTTGGTTTCAAAGAAGATCAAAAGGAGGAACCTATAGTCAAGGATAAGACTGTTTAAGACAAAAAGGTCAATATGAAAAGACCTATAAAATAACCTAATGCTATAAGGTATGCTAGTTATTTCAATGGTTATTGTTTTGTATGCATTCTATTTGGTTATAGAGAAAGAGAATATATAAGACCCTCCAAGAATGAGTAATCATGGAACTATGAAATGAGTCATAATTCACATCAGTCAAATGGTATGTATAAGGTATTTTTTTTATAAATATCATAATGTATGACACATTTCTAGATTCTATCCTAATAAAGATAGAAGGTCATCAAGTCAAAACAAGAAATTTGAAGCATATAAAGTGAAAGAAAGAAGGTAAATGAATGTATGGAAATAAAAGATAATAAAGATGAGTCATGATCAGTCTACATGCTCAAGTGGACTACTTTATATGATATAACATGCCTCAGGTGTGAAATAAAATAAGGAATGCTTATTATCAGCTCACATTAATGATCAAATGATTGATGATGAGATCAAGACTATAGTGCCAATTAAGCCCAAAAGGATATTGAAGAACATTCAGTCTTGTGAGAGCATGGAGATTTGAGAAAATCCTGATTTCATGGTTTTTTAGTGTCCTATAAAAATGGGTGGCTCCATTCAGCTTCATGGAGACATTATTCTATCAATAGAAGCTTGAAGTTGCAGTCAATGAAGGTTTTATCTTGAGAATATTCCAAGTTGTTTGTGTTTCAAGAAAGGAGATGAAGATGGATATTATCCATTCCTATGTTTGTAGCTTAGAGGTTTGAAGTGTCATAGACAACATGATGAGAGATCTAAGGTTGGCATTAGGTATCTGAGGTTAAATTACAATCAATTGATATATGAGAGGTAAGACTTTTGGTATCTATCTATGTTAGTAGTTGAGCTTGATCTATGTTAAGAAGGGGTATTAGAGTCAATATTATTGAAGGAATATGAGGATGGTTTAAGAGTTATATTGAATCATGTGTTAAGCTATGAAGACAAAGGTGGAGTCCCTTATTCTGTAGTTAGTGTTAAGAGTGTGGCAACCTAGTGTGTGATCAAGAGTTTGATCTTCTTCAATGATGTCAAGAAAGAATAGATGTATGCATGGAGTTAAGGGGAACATGTGTATGATATTATTCATATATTCTAGTTGTTGAGTTTTTAATGGACCAAATAAGAGAATGATCTGAAAGGGGAAGATAATTCAAAATAAGGGTGAAGTGACCTGATTAAGAAAAGTTTCTAAGAGTGGTTACCATGGGTGGTTGCTATAGTTTCTAAAGATTGTGTGCCATCTATTGTATTTGAGAGGTTGTATTAGCTTAGAGGGATAAAGTATGATTCCAGTAATTTCAAGTGACCCTTGATGTCTACTATTAACAAAAGCATGGTGGATGCTTGGTTTGAGGGGGAGATATTCAAGTTGTTGATTGAGTTTGATCTGTGTTGAAGTGGTCTTGTAACATGAGTTCATTTTGAAAGAGATGATAGTTTTGGAAGACCTTTGTCATTAATGTCAAAGGGGGATAAATTCCAAGAAGGGATATTAACCAGACTAAGGGAGATGAGAGTGATCAATTCAAAGAATGTTTTGCCATCAGTGACAAAGAGGGAGTTTGTTAAGAAGTGTTGTCATTGATGTCAAGGTTGATGTCTTTGATGTCAATATGCATGGTGTGTTTGGTATGATATTATATGCTTGATATGAAGAATCGAAATGGAACATAGTGAGCTATGAATATCCTTAGTCAAGCTCTGAGGATCTACTAGGAAAATCTGAAGATCCACCCAGGTAGCTCTGAAGTCATTTTGATAAAGATTCAAAGATGTTCTATTAAATCTCTAAAGAATAGGTTGTATAAGGTTACTTGATTAGGTATATGAGGTGATGGAGTACTTAGTAAAATGTTAAGGTAATCCTATAGGGGTAAGGCCTTAAGCCTAAATCTACAACTAGACTAGTTCTAGACCTTGCCTAACCTAATGAAGAGTCATGAGGTATTGTTAAGGTAAATGAAAGATGTTTGACATTGTTTGAGCATGTGAGATACTGTGTTAACATGTAATTAACGTGGAGATCACATGAAAATAAAATTGAAGGTCAGTCTCAAAGCCTAATTTGACTTGTAGGTCAAATCCTAGAGAGTAAAGAGAGAGAACATGACCTAATAAGGTATGAGGTTTTATTTTCAAGGCAAGTATAAATAGGTGAGATTTTTTAGATGAGTGATAGGTTATCCTAGGTTTATTCATGAAGTTTCAAGTCAAAGTTTGAAAGAAAAGAATTTAAAAAGTATTTTAAGGTCTCTTGATTATAAGTGGTCATTGGCACATGTAATATCTACATGAGAACCTGAGATATTCATGGTAGATGGGGAAGGGTCCTAGATCAAATTTCCAAGAATTGGTTTATGGAATGAGGGGCTAAGCTTTATGAATGATCGTTAAGACTGGAAGATGGTTTAAACCCTAAAAAAACCCTAAGAATGACCCAATGAGAAATATATTGTTTTAAAGTGATTATAATGGTTTGGTATGAATAGTTAAGTGATTGGAGGTTGTATTCAACTCTCCTAGGCACCTCCAGGTGTGATTGCTTTATCAAGTGGACCCTATATGAAAGGCCTTATTTCTTGGAGATTTTCAATAATAGTCAAAGTTGACTAAGTAAAAGTTTATAAATGGATGAAGGTTGAATATTGAGACATATATTATGTCCATGGTGGTTTTTGAGCATTTTATATCCCTTAGGGGTGATAAACTAGTCATACAAGTTGATCTATCACTAATAGACCTAATGGTGCAGATAGTGAGAAAACTAGGTAAAAGTGAGAAGTTGATTAAGGATGTGTTGTCATGGATTAAGGATGAATAAAAGTGAATGGATAAGTTTTTAAAACCTTTAATACATGTTTATGTTGGATATAATTTTTTGAGGTCAGTGGATATGATGAAAATGTTGCTCATAAGTTGACTTGTCTAGTGCAAAGAAGATAGTGAAGGTGTGAGGTTATGAAATTGGTCTACAAGACAAATATTTCCCTATGAACATGTTATATATCTATTTTATATTAGTATAATTATATTTTAATATCATATACATGCATTTTAAGTCTCTAAAAATTTTCTTTTAGGTGTTGAAGATCAAGTTACTCATGACTATGTTTTGGAGTGTTTTAGTAGTTCTTAATAGGCTACTTACATAGAAGAGTTTAAACCTGTATACCCTGAGTTGAAGCATCTGATGAAGTTTGTGATGACCCAAAGGTCATGATGTTTTTGTATATGTGATTTTTTTCCATGTTTTTTTAAAAAAATTGAGTTTATGCTTCATTTGTTTAAAATATATTTTTTGTGTATGTACAGGCCTATTGTGAACAATGTTTTGAGAAAAGGTTCAAGTGATGGTTGAACCTAAAAAGTGTTGTGGATATAAATTAAATTTGAATAAGGTCTATTTTATTGTAATATGAAGTTTTATTTTCATGTGTTATGTTTTAAAGTGTTTCAATAAGATCAAAGGGTAACGTGTTGCTAAAAATCCCTATTAGGTCTCCATAAGGCCTAAAAGAAGAATAAGGGCTAATTGAGCTATGAACGACCAATGTGTGATAAAATTATGATTTAATAATGTAATTATGATGTTATAATACCTATTACATGGCCAAAATAATAGGTTTGAGGTGTGTGTCTGAATAAGTGGTGTATGAACAAAAGACTAGTATATATGTAAGGCTTATTAGGCCTATTTAAAAGAGAGATAGGAGTGATAGTACAAACAAATAAAAGAGAATAAAGAGGATAATGGAAAGGTAATGTGGAACATAATAGGAATTTATAAGATTAGTGATGAATATTTGACATAATTTATGCATATGAGGAATAAGGTCATATGACTAAATCAAGTCAAGAAGAGGCTTAGTTGAGCGAAGAAGGCTAGAGGCCAGGTTGAGAGGGATAGAAGGGTGCAAATAGATGAGGAATAATATAATAATCTATTTTATGAGAGATAAGATATTATAAAGGTGATTATGTGTTTCAAGTGGTTTAGTTGGTGTTGAGTCATCTAGGGGGTTGGCACCTCCTTACAAGTTAGGGCTTGCTAAAGCCTAGCTAAGTTAGTGCTTATCTAGTTGGGGTTGGTACTCCATATGAAATTGGTGCTTCACTAAAGTTAGTATTTGTCTTATAGGAATTTAATCCATTGAATAATTAGTGGGTTTTATTCCCATTGAGGGTTTCCCACATATATACTATGTTCATGTGTTTCATGCTCTTATAGATTGGTGATTATGCTTGCTAAGATGTACATGCATATTTAAATGATCTATGATTGCTTAATTAAGTTTGATAATTTTTTTTTTGAATAATGATTCACCCCCCTCTTAGTAATTTAACTTCCAATAGTTTTTGGGACCCATTTTTTCTACCCACTTACCTTATGCTTACAAGGGGTGTTAGTGTAGGCTGTTTATTTTCTTTTTATTAGGCTTATTAATACACTCATGTTATTCCTACACTTAGGTTAGCTTTCTTATGTGTTCATATCATTAGGAGTTACTATTTCCCATGATAATTTCCTAGTGGATGTTATTCCATAATAAGAGTTAACTTCCTATTATAGGCCCTTTATGGCTATTCATTGGAGTTACACACCATACTCTCCTATTTGTACATATGAGATTAGTGAGCTATTCATGGAGTGTTGGAAATTGATTCATTAATGAATAAATGAAAAACACTCCATGAATATCTCACTAATCCAAGATGTACAAATAGGAGAGTATGGTGTGTAACTCCCAAGAAAAACCTCAAAAGCTCTATAATAGGCATGTAACTCCTATGATATTTTAAGCACTAAGGTTTGATGTTAGATTATTATAAGATCTCCTAACAAAACAAATATGCACAAAACCCTATAAGTAGGTGAGAGCAAGTTGCAAAAACAAAAGTGTATTAAGTGAACATTAATGAGTGAATGCCCAACACTCCATGAATAGCTCATTAATCTAAGATGTACATATAGGAGAGTATGATGTGTAACTCCCATGAACAATCACAAAGGGCCTATATAATAGGAATGTAAATCATATGATAAAATAACATCCACTAAGCAATAATGATGGGAAAAAGTAACTCCCAATGATATGAACACCTAAGCAAGCTAACTCAAGTGTAGGAATAACATGAGTGTAGGTATAATCCTAATAAAAGGAAAATAAACACCCTACAATAATAAATCAGTTATACTTTATGTATACAAACATATACATACATACATACATGTGTGTGTGTGTGTGTGTGTGTGTGTGTGTGTGTGTGTGTGTGTGTGTGTGTGTGTGTTGTTTATCACTAGTAATATTATATAATTTGGTATTTTTTTGATCATACATGTTACATAATGCAAGCATAAAGAAATAACTTTTCAAACAAAGTTCAAAGAGGCAATGTTACTATGTCTAATACCCAATCCTTCTTCTATTGACCTACAACTTAGCTTCTAGTAACCTCTTAACATTTCATTATTTCCCCAACTAAACAAAATGTCTTATATTTTAGGTTTTTAATACAATTGCCATTATAATTGTTAGTACAATTGACATAATAACAAGGACTAGATGATATGCGAATCCTATTTTCCTAAAAGAGTTAATGCAAGTGAAATATAGTCAATAATATATTAAAATTGTTTTTAATATAATATTTAATCAATTAAAAGAATAGTTTCTAACTAAATCCTCAAGCATGTAGAATTTTGATCTATATTTTATGGGCATGGTGAAGGAAATGTAGATGAACTCTGAACTCTATTTGCTTGAAACATGAATATGATGAAAAATATATAAGAATTATTTGAATTGTTTAAATATTAGCTTGCCTATTTTAATAATTATTTTCATTATTTATGGTTTAAGGGTAATTACAACATACACAAATAATTAAAACTAGGGCATAAATTAGATATATGAATTAAAATTAAAGTTTAGTAATTAAATTTACCTTAATACACTAAAAATAAGAAAAAGCAGAACAAGAAAATAACTAAAGCAAGAACAATGAAATGACAAAGAATGTTAGAATTTGCCACACCTGAGTTTTTTTATGAATTTCTAAAACTATATCTAGGATTTATAGGTGAATGTGATGCTTTGTATGAAATCTAACTATTTAACTATACTAGGTAAAATTTGGTGTAATTTAAAAATTGTTTGGGTTAGATTTAGTAAATTATCAAATGTGCACCACATACTGCCACTAATTCTATACTTGGGCACTAAATCCTTCATCTACTCTATTTTAGTTGGATAGGGGTGTTATCAGACGCTGAGTAGGTTTGTGTGATCATAATGAAAAATTGGTAAGTAGATTGCAATGAATTGTCTATGTTTTGGTCCTTGACCTAGCCCTCAAAAGTATCAACAAGTTAAGTGTGTGAAAGTTTAGATGACTTAAGCAACCTCTTAAGGAGTTATGGTTGCATATATCACATGTTCAGAATCAGAGTCAATATAGTTCCCTTGTGCATGTAAGTGAAGTGTAATTTTAAGAAAGGCTTCACCTTCTCCTATAGGAAAATATAATTTAACAACATGAACATTCACTTAAACCCTCTTTTGATACAAGCTAATGATAGAACAAGACTTGAAATGATATGGATGTTTTTTAGACTCAATGTGCAAGCTCCCTTTCAAGTGTAGCAATAAATTTTATCAATAAAAGGCTCTAAATTAAGGATGGTTTTCCATTTGATTATCACTTGGTAAATGACTAAGGATTGATTTGTATATATATAGATATATAAGATAAGACACACAAAGGTTGACCATATAAGTGTTTAATCTATTTAATTGAATGAACTCCAACTAATATAAATTAAACTATTGAAATGGAAATGCTAGAATATATAGATATGATATTAATATACAGTATGCTATAGAATTTGGAATTTTCTAAAAATAGGAAAAGGGCATACATATATGCAAGTCTCCCTAAATTTTTTTTTTTTTTGAATGTTATTAAAAACTACTTGACATGCCCTGTGTACTGTGTCATGATCAAATGCAGTAATTAATTATGTGCTAAGATAAGTTTATAGGAGGAGGATAGGGCCACACTATGGCCTTATCTAATGATTTTGGTAGTATCCTAGTTAATTGTGGTCATGTACTAGTTGATTGTGTGCCTAATTTATTTATTTGGGTCTATGCGGTATTATGCAAGCGCTTTATAATTAATTTTGTGTGGCAATAAGCCATGTAGAAGGCATACAAAATACAAACCTTTGCTCCTAAATAATAAACAAAATAGAGATCAAATGCAAAAAAGTGAATAGGGTTAGGAAAATATCCAAACTATATTCTAAAACCCCCATGTAATTTAAGTGCTACCTACATATCCCAAATGAGCCTCGAGACGATGTAGTTCTCCCTCTAAGGGTGATTTTGTGATATGTGATTATGTAACTATATGAATATAGACAAAAGATTAATTAAAATTATTGACAATGGATGCCCTTGACTTATAATAAAGAGTATTCAAACCTGGCTTATCACTATTATAATGTAACATAATTAGAATTAGAAGAAATAATGCTCTTTTGTTCAGTATGTAGTGATATGAAATTAACTTGATGGGGGTTCAAGTGAATGCCTTGATGTACTTATATAGGTAAATATTTAGAGTATTTTTACTAATTAAATTTACAATATGTGGTAGAACCATTGTGAAATATCTAAATTTTAAAAAGTAACTATTAGAGTGAGGGGGACAAGGTCACATTGGTGGACAAGGTCATCATGCATCCCTATTTGACCTAACGTAGTTTTATCTTAGAAGATTGGATATTATAGGGATAGGTCTAGAAAGAGCATGTAGATTGAATAGGGATAAAATTGGCTAAAATAGGGATGTATATATGATATTTTTAGTGTTTACAAGATAGTGATGACTCTCTTATAAATTGAGAGTTAGCCAAATTGAGAGGTGACCAAGTAGAGTAAGGATGTAAAGATTAAATATTTTCAAGCACTTAATGATTAATTTTATGTGTCTACATTTACCCCCACTTTATTCTAGTGATGCAAAAAAGTGAAATTAATAGATTAAAGTAGATATTGACCTAAGTGTGTATACACACTTTGCATTTTGAGAATAGCTTGATTATGCAAGATACCTTAGTGCTTAAACCTATACCAATGCCATTGTAACTAGTTATTAGAGAAATGAGGTATAAATTAAATGGGACTAATCTAGATCTACCATATATGTATCAATGTCATTTTTATAAAATAAAATTTTCATGTAATGCATGTATATTATGAGTGAGTATCAAAATATTTGTATGATATATAACTCAACATGGTAGAAAGGATGTGGATAAATACAACTTGCTAAATTGTTCATGTAGAACAAAGAGATGCCCCCAACTTCGCAACATTATTGGGTAATAAGGGAAGCTCAACATTGAAACCATTTAAAAATATGTCTAGTATCATGCTTAAATACATTGTGACACATTTAATGTATTAAAAATTTAAATATTATATTTATCTAACATAAAACAAATAACATATGTGAAGAAGTAAACTAGTAACATTTGATAGTGTTTGTAGGTCCTTTTTTAAAATTTTGAAAAATATTTTGATTTTTTTGGAATTTTTGAAAATATTTGCATGTTTTTAAATATTAAAAATAATTAGAATGTAAAAAATATTTGAAAAATATGTTACGAAGAAAAGTTTTGAAAATAGAGAAAGTGAGAGTGATTTGAGCAATCCTTAACAAGTTGTAGAAATCATAATATGATAAGAGAGAGGGGTGATCAAGAAGCCCCCAATGTATGTGTAAATGAGTCATAACAATGTAGCTCAAATAATTAATATAGATAAGAATTTACATGCTACTCAAATGGGGAAGAGGCTATAAATGCTTATGTGAAAATTCAATGGTATGATAAGAATTCAATAGTAAGCAAACATAGTGCTACGAAGATAAGCATGTTAGATTATTTGAATTAGTTTTTGAAAATAAAGAGGGAAAGTGGCCAAATTAAAAATAAAGCCAAGGGATATAAGAATATTTGGATAAGGGATATAATAATTAGTAAGGAAGTAAAAACAAAGAAGTTATGCAAAAAGGGAAGTATGTAGATGACTAATCAAGAGACGTAGCCTAACTAGAGGATTGAGAGGAAGTAGGAAGATCTATCCAACCAAGGATCTCATTAAGAAGATGCACATATGTATACCCAACTGCATTGCATGAAGGAGTGATTCCTTATGAAGAATAAGTGCCAACTATAGATGTTTTTGAGTCTAAATTCTGATCATATGATGTAATATACCCCTTTGAATCACCACTCATATGCCCATGTAAACACTAATCTTCATGTACCATAAGAGAAGATGTAATAACATGTACCTATGACGAAGCTTTATGAATAACCTTTTATGCCTTAGGAGATGTTCTCTTTTTGTGTGCTTCTTTTTGATTATGAGAATGTACCATGCTCTTTAAAATTAATTGAATATACTCATGTGTAACTATGTCATGCTCATAATGAGATGTAGAAACTAATTTTGTAATATGTTTGTGCTCACTAATAGAGGAAAAAATTGTAGTGTGTTGTGGGATATGTAAATCACTCTCCTGAATAGTTCTATAGACTATTCATTACCATATTTCTCAATGATTGTGCCATGAAGCTATTTTATAGGAGAAGTAGACATGATTGGTGCTAAAGGATATTCATATTAAAATTTTAGAATTTTAGCAACTTGATTATCATGATTATATATAAAACATTTATACACTGTAGAAGGTACCATTATAATATTTTGTATCCAAGGGTGTATTAATATCATATCCAAAACCCATGTTCTTGGTAGGACTAATAATGAAGTGAAATTTATGAGAGGCCCCACTTGTAAATGAAGCACTGTATGCATAAGAGTATCCTGTGTATGGATATCAAATGCTTTGACAACTCTAGAAATATCATGTAAATATTTATCTATATAACTAAGAGAGTATAGAAGTTTTATATTTCATACTTTTTCACTTGATCCATTGTATATAATAACACTATGGATGACTTATTTGTCAACATATTCTAAAATCAAGAGTGTATGTATATTTGAATCATCATCAATAATTTCACTATCATCAAATGAAATTATAGGATGTGGTGCTTGTTTGCTTGTAACTATACCAATGATGCTATCAAGTGGATGTCCATATATAGGATGAAAATAAACATTATATCCGCAATGTACTTTAGAATTATCCTTGTTATTGTCTTCATGATTTGGAAAATGACATTTGTACATTTTAACCTTTGCATTGTCATTTGATTGTGGTTTAGCCTCTTCAATAGGTGTACCAATATCAATAATGTTCTCATCAATAATATCTTAAATATTTTGCTTGAGCTTAAAACTTTTTTTTTATAATAATAAGACATCTATTGTCATAATATGCATTGGTGTAAAAAAATTAGGTTTTGGCCTAGACATGTCCACTTCAATTGGTGGAGGAAGAGTGATGAGATTGCATTAAAGGAGATTTTACAAAAATACATGAGGAGGTGAAGGAAACCTTGAAAAATGACTCCTTGATGGAGATTCAAATTTAAATATTTGTGTTGGTTGTGATATAACATTTACTATAACCTTAGCTTCATTCTTTCTTTCATTTGGTTTACTCTTAGAATTTGTATTGCTTTGAAATTTAACATTTGAAGTAGAAGGAGAATTGAACCATAATTTAGCTTGTTTACAAAAATTAATTTAACCTCATGCTCTTTGATTGTATGACATAGTTCAGCAAAATATTTGAAATTATCAAACATAATTGACTCTTGAAGTGGAGATTACAAAATTTGACTGAAGATATATTAAATTTCATTATCAACCATTTGATTTATCATTTTTTCAAGCATGGTATTGTATCTTAGCACACATTCACTGATTGTTTCATTAGACATGTTATAGATAAAAAATGCACCCTATGAGAGGGTGATTCAAGCCCTCTCACCTGTGAGCTATGCAATGGTATTGACCCTAGGTTGTGGTTTACCTACAAGTGGGTCAAACCTCTAGATTTTGGGATAGATCCTAAATTAAAACACCTAAACTAACCAATTATACTATTTGCTTGACATGGAAAAGGGAGAAACAAATAATAAAATCAGCAATGTAAATTTAAGGTGATGCACCAAACATGAAGTTCTCAGCTTGTTGAAGATGCATTATAAAATATTAAACTACAATCTGATTATAATGCTCCCAAAATAGTCCTAATCACAATAATGTTTGAATATGAAGATTGGAGAGATTAAAAAGGTACTATAATGATAAACCAATAGGGATTAATATAAAATACTAATGATTTATCAGTTTTCTATCTTAGCACACTAAGTAACACACTTCATATGACATTGAGAGGCACAACTTTCATAATGCATGAACATGAAGGACAAATGCAAAGAATATAACACTATCACTAAGCATTAATTAATACAACATACTCAAATTCACTATTTGTAATAAGGAGATAGAATATCCAGCTTGAATTCATTTCAATAGGTAAGTAAAAGACTCAATTTTGGTAGGGCTTCACCATAACCAATGTGAGGATATATTAGAAGTCCAAAAATGGCTGTTTATATATATATATATATATATATATATATATATATATATATGTATATGTATATATATGTAGAGAGAGAGAGAGAGAGAGAGAGAGAGAGAGAGAGAGAGAGAGATGAGAGAGAGAGAGAGAGAGAAGAGAGAGAGAGAGAGAGAGAGAGAGAGAGAGAGAGAGAGAGAGAGAGAAGAGAGAGAGTGCATACACACACATATGAACTAAAGTTTTATAATATAAATCTCACAAAGCATTGAAGAAAATAGTCAATGGATTAAACTAGAAAAATGAGATGATATTAAACAAATGTTGGAACATATTTATATTCAAAGAAAATAAATATTACAAAATATATTTGGTATGTATGAGGTTTTAAAAAATACTTAGTTTCAACTATTAGCATCTTGGTGAAGCTTTTAGCTCCACAACTTAACAAAATAGTTAATAGATGTAATATTACTCTATGTCTACTCATTCATCTTCAGTATTCAGATCCATGAGAAACTCTGTGCATATCTAGATAAGTTCACTTTCTCCTTGTATTTAATATTTTTGGAAAGTCACATAGAATCAATAAATTCCAATTTTATTCTAGGTTAACAACAGACCTAACCCTTTAATCTAGCTTAAGATTTACATAGTGAAAAAAAAAGGTTAAAACACAAACATAATATATAATTTTTTCACCCAATCAATTTACAAGAAAAATAATATTATATGTTATGAGTTAAACAACTTACAACTTTCCCATGCAAAATATCCACATATTTTATAGCATGCCAATCAATTTAATATTATTAGATGAGAGAATAGAGACAAAAAACAAAATTAAAATAAACTAAAGCTAATAATCTACCCTAGGGGACTGACAAGGTGACCAATTACTATGACATTTAAGTGAATCCATTAATTGACATGTCTATATATATAATATTTTTAGACTATTATGATAATGTGCTTGATCTTATGATGTACAATACTAATATTGATTGTTGCTAAAAAATGAGATGATATTTTTTTATGTGAATGTAATTAAGATTTTCCCTTTGATGGGGTCATTTTAAATGGTGTGTATAGAGTTAAATCCTAAGGTAAGTCAAAGTGATGGCATGTTTTTTTCTACTACTAATTGAACCTAGCAGTTTTTTGCAATAGTTAACCCTAGACATAAATTGAATACTAGGGATTTGTACTAATGAATTTCATAAAAACACACATTTGTTAATCTAATGATAAATTATTAATTTTTATTTAAATCATAATATTAAATAATACATTATTGTTATGTTAGGTCAAATTATTCAAAGGAGAAGATACACTTTTTATTATGGTCAATAATTTTATCAAAGGAGATATGCTAAAGACTTGTGAGTTGCATAAGGTCCTATCTTCGTGACTAAGTAGAGTTTACATGGTGTTAAATTAGACCTTAAATTTAATATATATGTTTTTATGTTATATTAATTGTTTATATCTAAAATGTGAAGTATTCATTATGAATTTTATAATATGGTCAATTTTATCACAAGAAGACATTATATATATTTTGTAATGTATGACCAAAACTTGAATATTGGAGTACTAATACTCAATTGTTGTAGGGATTTGCCATAACCAATGTGAGGATAGATTACAAGGCCAAAAATGATTGTTTATATAAATAATTGTAGAGAGAGAGAGAGAGAGAGAGAGAGAGAGAGAGAGAGAGAGAGAGAGAGAGAGAGAGAGAGAGAGAGAGAGAGAGAGAGAGAGAGAGAGAAGAGAGAGATGAGAGATGAGAGAGAGAGAGAGAGAGAGAGAGAGAGAGAGAGAGAGAATTTATTCATCATGAAATTCATTACCCTATTTAAAAACTAGAATACAATCACAAAAACCTCCCTTGAAACATGTGTCAATTTGATCTTCAAGTAACTCCATGAGGTTGGCAAAGATGAGAAGAAAAATAACTTTTTGAGCATATTTTAGGCTTTAGAGGACTTACACCTCAACAAAATGGAGTTACATTTGGTAAAAAATCCTCTCATGATAATTTTGACATCTCCACACTATCTGACATCTCATCTTGAAATCTCCACACTCCTTATATTCCAAAAGACATTTTCTTGATTAGGGAGTTAACAAACTATTTTGAAACTACTTTCGAGACTTTTGACACCTTTATTATGAATTAAAAGATGGAAATCATGCTTGAATTAGTCATCATATCCTTCCTTGAACTGATATATCTTTTTGACACCTACCTTTCATGCTCTTACTTGCATATCATGAATTCCTCTTTCATTGATCAAGTGGGCCAACTAGAAAACTAGACCTAGTTACTTGACACTTGTCACTTGCATGACTATAGGCATTCAAGATCACTCCCTTCATAGATTATAAACATGCATATTAATTGCATTTTTCCTCTAGTCTATCATGAAGACCTAAGGATCACTTAAACTTGTTATTTCTCACTCATTTAGATGACCATCTAACTCCACATTAGCCCATTGAGATTGTCTTCAACACACAAACCTATAAAGGTGATTTCTTAGATGGAAAAGATGAATTTTAAGGTTTTATAGGTTAAAAAACATGTTCATATACTCCTCATAATGATTTCCATCCACTCACCCAACTGTACACTTTATTTTTCCTTAGAAACCTACAAAACTGTAGCATTTACCACTTTCATATAGGTGACACTACAAATTGACTATATGATCAAGATCCTACAACAGTGCTCAATATGTTACAACTACTAAACTAGAAAATTTAATGCATTTTTATACATTTTATTCAATATTTTCTCCATCTGGTCCTTATTAGGGTTTAAGAGAGGTTTATGGAGGTTTTTGTTCTTAGTAATAATTCATAAATGTTAGGCCCCCAAACCATGAAATAGTGCCACTAGTTTCAAGTATACAAAATCTCTCAAATTTTCCAATGTTCTTAGAGTTCCATGTAATTTCTACTTACAATTTTGAGTTTAAAAATATGCTTCTTGGGTGACCAACGTGCATTTTGTGTAGTCCTAAAACCATTTTGGGCTAAAATGACCAATTCTAAGTTGTTCTCTGTAAACTAGTGTCTCTCTCACCTCTACAACTACCATAGGAACACTTTAATACTATATTTAGGTCCCTATTAAACCTTTCTTGATTTTGACCTCAGTCTTTAGGTATAAGTGCTTAAAGGAGGGTATTAGGCTAATAAGCTTAATGATTGTGTTTCTTGTGTTTTACCCCTAAAAGGAGTGATCTAATCACTTGAACACCTGTGTGTGTATGGAATAAACTCCCTAGACCCATTTGGATCATTTATGTTGGATTGGTTAAGCCATTTACTCCCTCTAAAACACCTTACATAGGCCACTCACTAAACCTCAAGGTACAACTGTAGGTTTTCATCAACATTTAGAGACCCCTATAGGTGATTATTGTGCTCTAAAAGGTTGTGTTTCATGTTCCTTTATGTCCCCTATGGTCCTTAAAACCATTATATATCAAAATGATGTCAAATCTAATTATAACCCTAAATTTGTCTCTTATTCCTCATGATTGGATGTAAGTAGTGATTACAGGGTTTTTAGGACTTTTTTTTGACATTTGACACTACAAGTTTTGATTGACCTTATCAAGACCTTGAGTGCATTAAACCTATCAACCATCAATGCATCTTAGTATATCAACCTCCTCCAAATGTTGAGATGTTTCCCTTTAGGTCTACTATGTGAAAATAATCTTTTAAGTGCATTTAGGACTTACAAGATTTCATCATGAGATACCATTATGTGAGTCCAATCCCTTATTTATATAATTTAAGGTAACTCTACCCTTTTTTGGTAGCTTTTATTACATACTTTAGCAGACCCCTCATCCTTTGTGTTACTGAGTGTATTTCATCACCTAGACTGGGCAGGCCTATAGATGATGAGGATTGTGTATATAATGGTTAGATTTAACTTATCTATATTATCTCAGTAGATATATGTTGGATAAATCTAGATGTCAACTTAGAACCCTTATGCTTTGGACTCCACCCAACTTCCTTGTAATATCTCAAAAATTTAAAAATTTATCATTCTCTATCCTTGTCCATTTAGGCTTGGCTATAAGTAGTGTTCTTTTGGGGAGTTTTGAGCGTCTAATTATCAATTTAAATTAACTTATAGTTCTATCTAGTATTGAAGATAATAGAACTTATTACTAGTTCAAAACATTCATCTGGTTCTTCTCTCAAACCATTGACACATTTTGTATACACATATTATTTTCCAACTTTATAAATTACTAATTCTTTCTATCTTGCAAGAATCTATCAAGTCTAAATCTCTCTGAGTACACATCCTAAGGGGTGCATTGGGAAATGGGTGGGCAGACCATTGTTTCTTGAAAGGATTATTGTCCCTTTTTTCACTTGATATCTACACACTTGTCTCCTAAAACCATTCCCCTAAGCTTTGCTTCTTATTTTACATCCTCTTCTAGTCCTCTACCACCTTCATTAGCCCTTTACCTAGCTTAAACCCCTTTTTTTAGTTTACCTAACTATGTTGGCCATATAGATCTTGTATTGCTATTTACAAAGCTTACTAAAAACTAGGTCAACCATGTCCGACATAGTTCATAACCTAGTTAGTTTTTTCCAATTTCAATACTAGGTTGAATAGGTCAACCTTATTGACCTAAATGTTTTGGAAAGGTTTAGAATTATATTTTCCTATATAAACACATTCATTTACATCATTTACAACAAAGAGAAGAAGTAAGATATATTGCACATCTGCTTATCCACCATTCTACTTGAGGAACACATTTAGGGTTTCATACTTTCTTTGGATATATAGATCTTATCTTATGGATAAGTCTTTTGGATGCATTGATAGGTTGTTCATCTTGGAGCTGAGTTATCCTTGTCATCCTTACATACCAAAATAACCTCTTGTGAAACACCTTGGCCAAGGGAGAGATTGAGGCTCTAAGGGTTTATATTCGAAGGTAAGTATTCATAATTTTGTTCCTCCTTTGTAAGAGTAGATAGATACGTATTTTCACTTTTATTCCATGCATTAGGATTCCATATACATTGGCATAAGTATATGTCTTCTTTGCATGTTTGCTTTTAGTGTTTATTACCCCCACTTTGTGCCATAAGCTTTGGTGGGCACTAGATTATGCTAGAGGTACAATCCACTGAGGGGTATGGTGTGAATCAATGGTGGAAAATAATCCAATTTAATTTCCAAATCCTTTCTAATACTTAATCATTCAATATAATCATTTATGAAGCATAAAAATCATCCATAGCAGTGAATAATGAACATAAAGCAAGATCACATACACAACACAAGATCTACATGGGAAAACCTCTTGGGAATAAAGCCCACTCTCAATCCTAAAAACACATAGAATAATATCCTATAAGATGATAAAGATAAGAGATTGATCAAATCTTTTTGATTAGGAACCTTTAATCAAATCCTTCTGACCTACAACCTTGATCAAGTCCTTCTGACCAAAGGTCTTTAGTGAAACCCTATTTCACAAGGAGAAACTACCCCCTAAAGAATATCGAGTCCTTTAGACCCTCCTTGAGAATAAAAATTCCACCTTATAACTAATGTCTTTAACACCTAATGATGTAACTTTTGATTATCTCACCTTAGTATAAATTCTCTCTCTTTCTCAAACAAGCCTCTCACATAGGCAAGCCACAAACTCTTTCTTTCTTCACTCAAATTGTCCTCATCTACCCCCTTGTACCTCTTCACATATCCACACACTATAAGAGCACTATCTTGAAATTAGGAAGATGACCTATAGGTCATACATATAATTAACCAATTGTTCTACTTTTTAAATCCACCAATAGGCACACTACCTATCTCTTTCTCTCCAACTCTCTCAAATCTTCCACACAAATTCTCTCACCTTCCAAGTTTAGAAACCAACACATTTTTTTTCACTATATATAGAGAAATCATGAATTATCAAGTCCATAATAATCTTTGTCAGCCACAAAACATGCCTTCACCCTTAAGGTATCTCATATAGGTCACACTTAAGCATAATCCCCTTTCAAATAGGCCTAAGTCACTTTTAGGTCTTATGGAGACCCATACAACTTATTTGATACTTAATCAAGCATAATAAGAACACAAGACCATTTAAAAATACATATATCCACTCTTGATGTCCCTTAAGACATCCAAAAATGATCACATTCATTTTTACTCACCTCTGCATATGCTCAATCAACTCAAATAGAGACCTTACACATAAGAATGCCATTAATGAACATATCATCAACTTCTTAAGCATTATTCATACTAAAGATACATTTATGACACCTCTAAAATACTCACAGAGCATCCCTATGGAGTCTAAAACACTCCCTAATATCTACTTCACCATGAAACATTGAAACAACATCTACATGATCTCAAAAACTCTTCTCGAGTCACTTACAGTCCATGCATGAATACATAGTCGAATTTTAAACTTCATAACTATGTCTATACATACTTTCAAATCTTCTAATCTCTAATACCAGATGCATATTGGAGTCCTCTACCATTTTTATTTTTACTACAAAAACAAATTTGACTTCTATCAAAAGTTATGGTCCAAAAACTATACACTAGTCTTTCCTTCACAAATTCAAATATTCAAATGCAAATGGTCACAATTAAACTTTGAACACTATGATCACATCTCGTGTCCTCTCAGCTTAGATCAAATATGCTCCATTGATCTTGATCAATATTTAACACATAAGCACCAATGCTCAGATCTTAAACCTTAGTCACATTAACCACATCTTGTGCAATCTTAAAATGTTGACTCTACACACTCCATCAATCTTTACAGATCAACTAGGGCTTTAACTATCAACATTCACTATTTAATCAATTTGTACAAATTCTCACTCGCCATTACATCCTTATCTTGTACCTTTGCTCATTCATTAAACATTATTCACCTTTTTTCATCTTGCTACTTCTTGGAGTAACATGCACCATTGATCTTACTCGAGTTTTAACTCTTGCAAAAATGACCAAGTATGGGGACCCTTTTAATATGCCTAGAAGGCCAACTTTGCACCTCAATAACTTCTTCTGTGCTTACTCGCATGATGTAAAAATTGGATTAGATGATCTCCTTACATATGAGAATCCAACCATATAGCAAACATCTCCTAAAAACCTCATTCATGAAAGATATAATGTTATTAACAAGCCTTCTAAAAATCTTCTATCACAGAGCCAACTATGTCAAAACTTGCTTGGGATACCAACGTTGCTCCTGCCTAACTTTTATTGCACTTCAGCACATGATCTCAAAATTATTGAAAATAATCTATACTCAAAATTGAACAAACCCATATGATAATTTTTTCTTGAAACATTCACACATGAAAGATATAACACCATAAAAATATCACTCATCTCTTCTTGCCACATTACAAAATTGGCTAAGTATGGAAAAACACAGTGAAATTGCCTAAGAGCCTAACTTTGCATAACCATATCTTTTGATGCACTTCATCACATGAACTAAAAATTAGAATAAATAAACTAGGTACAAAACTAAAAAGACCTATATGATCACCTTATCTTGAAATATACACATGTGTGAGATATTCCATCATCAAAATGCTTACTTGGCTCTTTCTGGCCACATTGCAAATTTGGCTAAGTATGTGAAACCAATGAATTCTAACTGAGAAGTTAACTTTACACACTCATATCTTTGACCAAAATTCAACACACGACTTGAGATTTAATTCATATAAACTAGGGACTAATGTGATCACAAACATATAGCCAAGGCCCATCGACTCATTCTCATGTGGCAATGGTGATGTCATCAAACTACCTACTCAGATTTTCTGCCACTAGACCCAAAGTGTCTAGATGAAAAATATGATCAACCAAATGAATTTCACTCATGAAAATAATCACTCAAATAAAATATAACATATTAGGGACCTATTACACATGATCCAACCACTATACTCATCCTTGAACATCTCTAAACATGCCAAAACTGAAGATCAACCAAGCCAACATAAAGCACACTAAAACAAGCACATTACACACTTTGTCATTGTTACTTAGTCTATCAAAGCACTTCATTTACTCACAAGGAAACATATATGACATCAATAAAAACTCTCCAAAATTCTCCCCATTTGTCATTGATGTCAACAAACATCATATATAGAAATATACAACTCACCTTCTCTCTCTTCAAGCACTCCCACAATAGGAACTTTCTCCCCATTTGACACAATGATAAAGTGGGTACCAACTGATCCCGAGGACCTAAAAATACTATAAAATAGGAAATTACCATATTATAAAGATGATACAAATGCCCCATTACCTTGAGCATACCTTTTCTTGCCTTGACAAACTTCCTCTTGCTCTAAGCCAATACTCTCTTCAGTCAAGCATTGCAACCAATGAAGAAAGAACACACAAAACCATAAAAATCTAATGGAACACATAAATAAACATATAAGAGAGACTCCCCCTAAAAAATATAAGTAATTTCATCACTTTATCATCTTCATATCTCCAAACACTATTAGGAATCACCATACAGACTTACCAACCTTCTTTCTCAAGACACTACCATGACCACCAACATAACATATGCAATATAGCTTCTTTACAAACCTATGAAGCAAGATTATGAAATTATTTCTCCCCCTTAACCATATACCTACTATTTAATCATAGATAAATAAATAACACCCAAGCTCTATCTTAGATACTCAAAATCAGCTTTTGATAATGGTTTGGTCATAATATCTGCAAGTTGCTCTTTTGTAGGCACATGCTCCAACTTGACATATTGATTAATCACTTTTTCCCTTAAGAAATGATATCTAATAGTATTGTGTTTATTTTTTGAGTGTATAACATGATTCTTTGAGATACTAATTGCATTAGTATTGTCATAATAAATAGGACAAGGTCTATTTTGTCTTACCTTGTAATCCTCTAAAGTTTGTTTCATCCACATGACTTGTGTGTAAGAAGAAACAACTACTATATACTCAACTTATGTAGTTGATATAGACACTAAGGCTTACTTCTTTCTTAGCCAAGACACCAAACATTCTCCCATGAATAAGACCCCACCACTGGTACTCCTATCATCCACACATCTTGCCCAGTCAACATTAGTATATGATATCAAAGAGAATTCTTTACTCTTGGGATACCATAAACCATAGTCTATGGTGCCTTTGATATATTTTAAGATACTTTTGACTGCTTTCAAGTGAGATTCTATAGGATCATCTTGAAATATTCTTATAATACCTACTACTTGTATGATGTCAGACCTAGATGTAGTATAGTATAAAAGACTTCCAATCATGGATCTATACAAAGTTTGATCAACTTTTGGTGAGTCATCTAGTTTACTTAACTTTCATCCTATGATGATTGAAGTAAACATTGGCTTACAATTCATCATGTCAAACTTCCTTAGCATATCCTTGATTATTTAGCTTGAGAAATGAAAATCCTTGTATCAAGTTGATTGATCTATAATCCTAAGAAGTAAGATAATTATCCCAACATTAACATTTCAAACTTAGTCTTCATAGTATCTACAAATTTTGTAATCAATTTATCATTATCAAATCTAAAAAATATATCAACATATACAACTATCAATTGATGATTACCTTCTATCTTAATGTATAAATTAATATCGGTTATCCCCCTCTTAAAACCTTGACTTAAAAGATACTTATCTTGCATGTCATACCAAGATCTAGGATCTTGTTTAAGACTATATAGAGCCTTCTTCAATTTACACACAAAATCTTGATTACTTGACATGAAGTATCCTTTAGGTAACTCAATGCAGACTTTTTCTTCTAATTTTCCATTCAATAATGTAGATTTCACATCCATTGGATATACCTTAAAACCTTTGAAACATGCTTATGCCAAAAGAGTCTAATTTCTTCCATCCTTGCCACAAGAACAAAAGTCTCATCAAAATATATTCCTTCAACCTAAGCATATCCTTTACACACCGATCTAGCCATGTTTCTTGTGATTTCTCCTTTCTCATTCATCTTATTTTTGAAAATCTATTTGGTACCTATCACATTTTTATCTTTTGGTCTAGGAACTAAGTCCCATGTTTGATTCCTTTATATTTGATCAATTTATTCATCTATTGCATCATTGAAACTTTCATCTTTGCTAAATTCCATAAATTTTTTGGGTTCAAACATGGATAACATAGCAAATTCTTATTGATTTTGATTGATCAACATTGTTCTTCTAGTCTATAATTTTACACCAACATTTCCAATAATATGAGAGATTAGATGATCTTTTTGAATTCTTCTAGATATAGCTTTAATATCTTATCTTTATTCCTCCTATTCATCTTCATCATCTATTTGAATAGATAAATCATCATTGTTTTCAACAATATTCTAAATTGAGTCACTTACATGCAATTTTGGATTCTTGACTCTACTTTTCTCATCTACCCTTACATTTTAACTTTCAACAATCTTGTGAAGTCTCTTGTTAGAGCATCTATAGGAAGTACTAATAGAAAAATAACCTAATAAGATGCCCTCATCAGATCTTGAATCAAAATTGTCAAGATTATATTCATCTCTTTTGATGAAGCACCTACTCCCAAACACTCTTAAAATTTTGACATTAGTCACTATATTCTTCCATAACTCTCAAGGAATCTTATTACCATTTACTCTGATTTGACACCTATTTAGTATGTACATAAAGTCTTGGTTGCTTCTTCTCAATATCCATATGATATTTTTGCATCTTAAATCATGGTTCTACCCATCTCAACAATAATACTATTCTTATTTTCAACCACACCATTATATTGTGGTGTTCTAGAAGAAGAATATTGTATTTTTATTCCATGTTCATCACAAAAATCATCAAACTTATGAGAGAAAAACTCACCTCCTCTATCTGATCTCACATACTTGATCTTTAAACCTTTATCATTTTCCACAAGAGCTTTGAATGCCACAAATTTTGTAAAAGCTTCTAATTTTTCTTTAAGAAAGAATATCCAAGTCATCCTATTAAAATCATCAATAAGAAGCATGAAGTAACTATTACCTTGAATACTTTGAGTTCTCATAGGTCCACATAGATTAGTGTGGATCAACTCTAATGTATATGTAGTGGATAATTCCTTATTTTTGTATCTTCTCTTGGTTTGCTTGCCATAAATACATGCCTTGCATAGAGTATGAGGAATCTTATAAATATTGGGCATATGCCTTACCAACCCCTTTGAACTGATATTTACCATATTATAAAAGTTTATATGTCCAAGCCTTCTTGCCAAAGCTAACTTTATTCCAAATGATTCATGAAGCACTTCTTATAGGATTCATGGAATATATACATGTTTTTATCTATTTTATGAACCTTTTCTATTAATCTATCAAATTTTTCCTTTCTTACTTCACATACATCATCATGAAAAGTTATAACATTCTCTCACTTACACATCTGGCTTACACTTAAATGATTATGTTTCAAACCTTCTACATGTAAGGCATTTTCAGTCTTCATATGACCATTGTCCAAACTCACAGTACCTTTACCAACAATGTTAGTAGATTTGTCATCACCAAATCTCATTACACTAGGTTGGTCTTATTTAAAGAGATAAACTTGCTCTTGTCTCCTATCATATGATTTGAGCATCCACTGTCTATGAACCATCTCTTATTCTCATCTTCTTGAGTATGCAAGGATGCTTGAACACATAATGACTCTTCCTTTAGTGGTCTGCTTGTATTTTGCTTCTTTTCTTCTTTATACTTAGTCTCCTTGAACCATTTGATGGTGTCAATGACTTGTATATCCCTTTTCCAAAATGCTCTTTTGGATTTTTTAGCTATATGAACTTGTTGGTTACAATTGTAGCATATGAGATCCCTTTTAATCTCTAGAGAGAGAGAGAGAGAGAGAGAGAGAGAGAGAGAGAGAGAGAGAGAGAGAGAGAGAGAGAGAGAGAGAGAGAGAGAGAGAGAGAGAGAGAGAGAGAGAGAGAGAGAGAGAGAGAGAGAGAGAGAGAGAGATTCCTATATCTATGACCAAATTGATTGTAAGAGAAGAAATACCTATTGAAGACATAGTTCATATTTTACCTCTCTTTTCCTTAACCATTAATGATCAATGAATTTTCATTCTTAACCCTTTTAGTGGAGATGAAATCCATTTTATCCTTAGATAATAATGCATCTAAATAATTCATGACTTTACTTCCCAATTAGTTTTTATTCATCATGATCTATAGATTCTTGATTGTTGTCTCTAGATCTTGCACATGTGTCTTCACACCTTTAATTTTTGATAAATCATATACTAGATTATCTTGAAGATAAGACATAACCTCTTTATCAACCATTGTACCTTTGATCACCTTCAAGTGGTTAAAATTTTCAAGAAGAACCTGCTCTGATACTAATTATTAGAGGTACAATCCACTAAGAAGGGGGTGAATCAGTGGTGGTAAAAAATCCAATTCCATTTCTAAATCCTTTATAATACTTAAGCATTCAATATTATCATTTATGAAGCATACAAATCATTAATATCAGTGAACAATGAAAATAAAGTAAGATCACATACACAACACAAGATCTACATGGGAAACCCTCTTGGGGAATAAAAACCACTCTCAAGCCTAAAAACACATGGACTACTATCCTATAATAGGATCAAAAATAAGATATTGATCAATTACTTATGATTGATAACCTTTTATCAAGTCCTTATGACCTACAACCTTGATCAAGTCCTTCTGGCCAAAGGTCTTTAGTGAAACCCTATTTCACAAGGGGTAATTTCCTCTAAGGAAGATCAAGTCCTTCAAATCCTCCTTAAAATGAATACTTCTACCTTAGAGATGATGTATTTAACACTTGATGATGGACCTCTTGATTATATCACCTTTTCACAAACTCTCTCTCTTTTTCTAATAATCCTCTCAAATAAGCAAGCCATAAACTCTTTCCTTCTTCACTCAAACTATCCTAATCTACACACTCAGACCTATTCACATATCCATAGATTACAATATCACTATCCTAACATTAGGAACATGACCTATAGGTCATACACATAGTCAACCAATTATTCTTCTCATTAACTCCACCAATAGGCACACTACCTATCCTTTGCTCTCCAACTCTCTCAAATCTTCCACATAAAGTCTCTCACTTCCAAGTCTAAAACCCAACACATTTGGTTTCACTATATATAGAGCAATCATGAATTATCAATTCCATAATAATATTTTTCAGCCAAAAACCATGCCTTCACCCTTAAGGAATCTCATATAGGTCACACTTAAGCACAATCTGCTTTCAAATAGGCCTAGGTCACTTTTAGGTCCCATGGAGACCCATAAAACTTATTTAATACTTATCTAAGAATAATAATAACAAAAAATCATTTAAAAATACATAGGACCACTCCTTATGTCCGTTAGGAAATCCAAAAATGATCACATCCATTTTTACTGTCTGCATATGCTCAATCAACTCAAATAGCGACCTTATAACAAGAATGCCATTAATGAACATATAGTCAAATTATTAAGCATTATTCATACTCAAAGTAGATTAATCACACCTTTAAAATACTCACAGAGCATCCCCATGGAGTCTAAAAAACTCCCCAATAGCCAATTCACCATGAAACATCAAAACAACATCTAAATGAGCTCAAATACTCTTCTCAGGTCACTTACAGTCCATGTAAGAATACATAGTCAACTTTGAACCTTCATAACTATGTCTATACATTATTTCATATCTTATAATATATATTGATAGATTCACCTTAGATTCCTCTACCATTTTTATTTTTATTTCAAAATCAAATTTGACTTCTATAGAAAGTTATGGTCCAAAATCTAGACACTAGTTTTTCCTTCACAAATTAAAATATTCAAATATAGATGGTCATAGTTAAACTTTGAACACTATGATCACATTTCATATCCTCTCATCTTAGATAGAATATAGTCCATCGATCTTGATCGATCTTTAACACATAGGAACTAGTGATTAGATGATAAACCTCAATCATGTTAACCACATATCATGAAATATTAAAATTTTGACTCCACATGCTCCATCAATATATGTGGGTCATCCAAGTATTTAACTCTCAATGCTCACCATTTGATTAATCTATATGAATGATTTCTCACCATTGGATTCTTATCTTGTACCTTTACTCAGTCATTAAACATTGTGCACCTATCCTCATCTTACTACTTGATCTTGATAAAACTTTAAATCTTGAAGAAATGACTATGGGGACCTTTTCAATATGCCTATAAGGCCAACTTTGTACCTCAATAACTTCTTTTATGCTTACTTTCATGATCTAAAAATTAGACTAGATGATCTCCTTACATAGGATAATCTAACCATACAACAAGCAGGTCTTGGAACCCTCGTATGTGTGAGATATAATGTTATTAACAAGCCTTCTCAAAATATTTTTTCACAGAGCCAAATATGTCAAAACTTGCTTGGGAGACCAACTTTGCTCCTGCATAACTTTAGCTGCACTTTAGCACATGATCTCAAAATTAGAACAAAACATCTATGCTCAAAACTAAAAAAACCATATGATTAGTTTATCTTTAAACCTTCACATTTAAAAGATATAACACCATAAAAAATTTCACTTAGATCTTCTTGCCACATTGCAAAATTGGCTATGAAAATAGATAGTCAAACTGCTTGAGAGCCCAACTTTGCATAAGCATATCTTTTGATGTTCTTTATTAAATTAACTAAAAATTAAAAAAAATAAACTATGTCTAAATTTAAACAAACCATATGATTAAATTCTATTTAAATGTCCATATGTGCAAGATATACCATCATCAAACTTCTTACTTGGCTCTTTTTGACCACATTGCAAATTTGGCTAAGTATGGGAAAACAATGAATTCTAACTAAGAAGCCAAATTTTCACCCTCATATATTTGAATATGATTAGATGAATGATTTGAGATTTAGTGTATATTAAATAAGGAATAATGTGATCACAACCATATAACCAACTCCCCTTGACTCATTCCCATGTGGTAATGGTGACATTATCAAACTGTCTACTCAGATTTTTTGCCACTAGACCCAAAGTGTCTAGATGTAAATTATGATCAAACAAATGAATTAAACTCATGAAAACAATAAATCAAATAAAATATCACATATTATGGACCTATTTCACATGCTCCAACCACCATACTTATCCCTGAACATCTCTAAACATGCCAAGACTAAAGATCAACCAAGTCAACATAAAACACACTAGAACAAGCACAATGCACACTTTATCATTATTATTTAGGCTAATAAAACACTTCATCCACTCACAAGGACACCTCTATGACATCACCATGACATCACTGACATGTCTCCAATAGATTATATCTTGATTTACTTGTTATTAGTTTAGTGAATATGAAAACATAGGACCTAATTAGGGTTATTACATAGTTTTACTTGATTGGAGGATCTAGAATCCTCCCTAGTGATATTATTGTGGTAATAGATCCATTGGATAGGTATAGAAGATCCATATTGGTCATGACTCTAGTTATCTAATGTATCCCTAATCAAAAGTGTAAGTAGGATTTATCTTCTCTGAGATAGGATTGATTTGTAGATCTGTTGCATTTCCCATTACATACATTTTGGTGAACCCAATGTGAATAAAAACCTTTAAAGTTTTCTTTCATGATTTAATTCATATCATTTTATTATTTTTATATATTTTTGATACTATATCAACCAAGTCAGTATAGTTCTAACTTTTTTGTGAAGGTTTAACACATAGTCAATCAAAATGACTATGTTATTTCTGTATAGGTCTTCATCATATACATGTTACCAAATTAGATTGGTCAACATAGTAATATTTTTTATACCTAAATTAATAAACTAAGTTTAATAGGTCAATTTAGTCTTTTAATCAACATCTAGATCAACAAACTAAGTCAGATAAGTCAACTTAGTTTTTCAATCAACATCCAGATCAACAAACTAAGTCAAATAGGTTGACTTAGTCTTTCAATCAACATCCAAATCAACAAACTAAGTCAAATAGGTCAACTTAGTGATCTTATCTTTTTTTAACATATAGGGTTTTACATAACTAGGTCGAACCATTTGACTTACTTTACAGAACTTGAAAGTAACATTTAAAGCACTTCAATAGAAATTTATAATCCTCACCATCTTCCAACCCACCAAGGTTCCTCTCTTTCTCTCTCTAACAATTTAGTATTTCATTACAATTCTATTTTGTGCAAGTTTAAAGTCTTTAAACTATAATCCTACAACAAATTAAGTTGACCTGGTCGACTTAGTTATGTAGCTTATCTTCTATCTAAAAGACTAAGTCAACTTGAATGACTTTGTTCTTAAAGACTCTTGCTTCCAAAAAATAATAGAAACCCAGTCGACTTTGTTCTATCCTATTTGCATACAGTGTCATCTAAATCAACTTTGTACCATTTTTAATTTGGGAATTAATAATTATTTGCTAGTAATTAATTCACACTTTTATTTTCAACTACTTTCATTCTTAGAGTAGCTCACATAATCTAATTAGGTGGTTTTTCAAATTACCATTTAGTTACACTATTTTTCTCCTTTTACACACACTACCAAATCACACACTACTCAAAACACATTTAAAATTTATCTTCCCAAGGCCTACCTACTTGGATTTCATTACCAAGATGGAAGCTGCCTTGGTTTTTTGGCCAAGTATAAATATGTGGTTAATGGTATATATTGGCAAATCACCCGATAACCTTATCACTTTAGGATTGTGAAGTAAGGGGGTAGGCCCCAATACCAAGCCAGTACCATTGCCAATACAAATCCCTTTTAGCCTAAATGTCTAGGTCCATCAGTAGATTGCTTTCTAGTTCCCTATTTTTAGCCAACTTCCCTATCATACTTAAAATAACACTTTATAATAATCTAACAACACTTAGGATGACCACTTAGTTATTATTTAATTTTCATTTGACTAATTTCTCTCTGAACATTATGTGTTGTATTATAAAAACTTATATTTACCAGCACTGGTGCAAGGTTTTGTGTTATGTGCCATTGATGTAATTATTTGTGTGTGTTTCCATTTCTTTCTTCAATTACATTAAAAATTTTTCCTTGCTTTTAGCATACTCTCATTCTATGAGACATAGTCTCTTACAGATTGAGTTTCCCTTATTTATATTACTAAGTTGATTTGGTTAACCTTATACTCTTTTCTGCCACTTAGGATATAATATTAAGTTGACTTGGTTGACCCTATATTCTTCTTAGCTTGGTTTCTTACCCTATTTATAGTATTGAGTCAACCTAGTTGACCCTATACTCTTCTTCTAGTCAGGTTACAGTACTGAGTTGACTTAGTCAATCATGTATCCTTATCAAGCTTAGTTTCATACCCTATTTGTAGTACTAAGTTGACCTATTTGACCCTATAATATTATCTATCACTTATATCCTTGGCCTGGTCTACTCTGTATCCTTCTTATCTCTTTGCTTATGCATCATATTCATCTTCCTTACTATTTTTCCTTAATCATGAAATTCCTATTTGAAGAAAATACTAGGTTGAATTCCATAGATATGATGAGCTTCATCACCCCTAATAAGTTCTCCCATAAGTAGCTTATGGATCTTATCCTAAATGAAAGTAATGTATATGTCGCCACTTACACTAAAAACTATGGGACCCATCCTCATTCCTCTTTAGTTTACAATCCTCTCTTTTCATTTGAAGATCAACCTGAACTAGATTATACCCTAAAAATGATCTTCTTCATTAATGAGTTTCCTCAACATTGAGGAAAGTATCCTTCTACTATTTACCATCTCATGATAAGTGGTCAAGTCAAAGAGACCCATTCACCTTCTCCCACATTCTCACATGGATTTAGGGACACTATCTTCTTTTCTTCTCAACCTATTCCCTCTATTTTGACCCCTTATCATACCATGACATCATCCTATTTGATTTCATCCACGTCCATGCCTAGTATCTCTACTAATATTCTAGGTTCTACATCTAGTGGGCCTCTTCCAAGACCTACTCTTCTCAATCTTCTACTAGTGCATCATTTTATACCCACGGTAATCATGCATCTAGTTCCATTTCTTCTCATCCCTCTACTAGTACATTCTTTTCCATAAAACCAAATCATTCTACTACTACCTCACTTACCAATAATTCTTCTCAAACTACTACTAATACCCATAGTGGTACCCAATCCACTACTACCAATTCCAATGTTTCAAACAATGCCCATAATACCACTCAAACCCATCAAATTCTATTACAAACTAATAATCAAATAAATGCTTTCCAAGCCAACAATGTCAATCAAATGATGTAAATGCAAAATCATCTTATCCATCTTCAAACTCACCCTTAATAGGTTCCATGGGGAATACATAACCAAAATGCTCCCCCACCTCCTCTTTAAGATTCTCTTGGTAATCTTATCCCTCCTCTTCTTGTTAACAAAACAATCAAGCATGTTAAAATGAGTCTCTTACAACTCAAATTGGTAATATCAATATAAGAGGCATTACCCTTATTATTACCTACAATGGGTCAACTGATCCTACTCTCCACTTAAAAACATTTGGAAATTTATACAAAGACTAGGTCAAGTTAAATACTTTTTTTGCTACCAATCTATTAGCAAAAAATCTCATGGTTGATGATTTATATTGGTACAACCAACTCAAATCTCACTTTATCACTAGTTTGGAAGATTTATTCAATGTTCTTGTCCAAGAGTTTCAAACTAGTGATCTCCCTAAAAAATACCTTGGCTCATTTGATCAATTGTAAGCAACTTGAGACTAAAATCACAATCTTTCATAAAATGCTGGAAGACCTTATCTAATAAATGTGAACATAATATGGTAGATGATAACCTTTTTTTTTGGTTTACTAATGCTCTTTTTCCCAAGTTATAATATCAGGTCTGGATTTTCTCACCATGAACTTTGGAAGAGGTCATTAACCAATCAAAGTGTCAAGATTTACTCATTCATCAATTTGATCTATCAAAACCTTCTATGGGTACTCGCATGTTAATAAAAAATAAGAATAGTCATTCTACAAATGATGGTGTCATCAATTCCTATGACACTATTCATACTATTCAAGTTATTGTTCCCAACTAGGATTTGGAACAAGCTTCCCCTCCCAATCACATCAGTAATCCTCATTTATAGTCAATAAATAACATCAATGTTCATAGAACTTTATCCTTAGTGGAACTAAAAAAATGTCTACTAAGGCCTCTTCTATGATAACTTGATCCCACTCATCCCATAAAATTATGGTACAATCCCAATAAATTTTGTTGGTTTCATGCTAGTTGGGGTCATTCTCATGAGACTTGTAGGTAAATTCATAATTTGGCTATGGATTTCCTTTTTGATCCTAATTTTAAACATGATTCTATCATTTGTAAATGTCAACACACCTATGACATTGTTGGCCCCTAATTTTGGTTGTGTTTATCCATTTTAGCATGGAACTGGCACAATAAAAAAGGACCATAGCATGGAAAGTCTATGGTGCAAAACGTGATGGGTGCATAAGCATTGTGGCATAGAACCTATAGGGTATGATAGGATAAAATCATGGAAGCACTAGTGCATGAGGACCTAGTCAAAGGAGAATTTATCATGAGGAACTTGAGAGCATAGGACTTAGAATAATAGCGTAAGACATGGGAAGCACACGAGATGTGTGAATGGTTAAGGAATGATTCATATGAAAAATCATAGTATAGAGTGTAAACTAACTATGGGGCCATATGGCAAGACAACTATGAAAAACAAAGATGACATAATCGAAAAAAATTCAAAACATTTTCATAGTTTTAAAATTATAAACTATATAATAAGGTCTACCAAAATGTCTTAACCATAGCCATATTGGCATTTCAATTTTTTTTTATTTAAATTAAAAAACCATGCCAATCAGAATATAGTTATTACCTTAAGCTTATTTTATCCTAACTCACAAGTGATCCTTAACACATTTATAAAATTGAGTAAAACAAAAATTCTCTTCCTTCTATTGGTTTTAATGACTAAAAAACTTAATAATAAATAACTTAAACTATAATTATAAACTTGTAAGTTAGAATTTCTGCATCTTCAAGGCTTAACAAATTAGGTAGTGTTAAAATAGGTTAATGACATAAATGACTTCACATCCCAAATTCCCAAACCTAATGTATATTTTATTTCTAACATTGAATGTGGTGTAGGTGGAATTTAAGCTACGAGGATCAAGGTTAAGATATTGCCCCATTATTTAGTGAATTGGTGTTGACATATTTAAGAAGCAAATTCAAAATTTAATGTTGTTCCAACACGTCACCTATGGGATTAATGGAAGTTACTCGAATACATCTGTGACGGTTTTATCAAATTTTCTAGTCATTTATG
This sequence comes from Torreya grandis, assembly GCA_037957365.1. Taxonomy (NCBI): domain Eukaryota; kingdom Viridiplantae; phylum Streptophyta; class Pinopsida; order Cupressales; family Taxaceae; genus Torreya; species Torreya grandis. Next base: position 635,130 of record JARHVA010004348.1, on the reverse strand, counting down.
CAAGCTATTGGTATCAGTGAAATTATTGGTTTAATATAAAAAATTATAGTTCATTACACTATAGATACCTCAAATAAGTTTGGTATAAAATAACAAGGGACCACCACAATATACTTATGCATCTCTATAATAGAGTTTACAACTTTTGTAGACATGTTCTCTTAATAAAAAAGAACACAAAAATACACATTTTTCTAATCAAATATTAGCACTTTTCCATAAAAATTAGAGTCACCCAATATTAATTATCAAAATGAAATTTGGTTGCATTAATCCATGGAAAATTATTTGGGATTACAAAATCTATTGTCCTTCCTCGATCAACCTCGGATTTTAGACGCCTGAATTTCAAATTTTAACATGTTAATTTTCTTCATTTTATTCTTGATAATTATTGTGCATTCTCTTCAAAAGTGTCTGGACTCGGATTTAGTACTAAATAACTCTCTAAGTGTACTATGTTTGAAGAATTATTAACCAATCCTCTTCTTTCTAATGTAGACTTGCAAATTACTATAGCTCTATCAAATGGAAAATTGAGGACATTATATCTAGTTGAATAGAGCTTCAAACAAGTCTCCAAATTATTTTCAAGTTTGTTTCTTAACTTTGACTTTAAAAATGACAATGCACTAAAAATTCTATCATCTTCCACTAAGACCAAAATCATTGTTTAACATAAATTATCAAGATTAACATATTCTGAGATACCATCATGTAGTATTTCACTCATACTTAAAGTAGTCCATAGTCTAGTGATCGAACGATCTTCAAAAACATTGTCCAAATATTTAAACTATTCCAACATTATTATGAAAAATTGAATATACTTCTCACTTAGCTTTAATAATTTTAAAATTCCCTCAATTTATTCACCATTCAATTCTACACTCTTACAAAAGTGTTGGGCCAAGGTTTTGATTTTATTCTAAAAAATTGATGAGCTAGCATTTTTACAGTATTGAGGGTACACCACAACCATGGATTCTAGTAGTTCATCTTAAGGAAAATGATCTCTAATCTTTGAAGAGAAACATTTTACAATTTTTTTAAAGGTGGACCTTACAGAGGATACAACCTTAAGGAATCAATTCCTTGTAATAGGAACTTCTTTGAGTCTATTATATCGACTAAATGTGTCAAAAGTGTCTATGGGTATTTTGTATCCTTGCATTTCTACACATAAATTTCCATCTTCATTAAACTATAAATAGTTACCATTATGTTCAATATTTGTCATTAAGTTCCAAATTATGAAAATTTCCCCTATAAATGGTTGTTGTGTTAAATATAAATTATCAAGGCTAAGGTATATTAATTTTCTCAACTTAAAATATTCCTGAATGTACATTATTCTTTCTTGAGCTTTATTTATCATTAAGTTCATTTCATCTAACATGGGTAAAATGTTGCATACGTTTAATAATGTATCTATATCACTTAATCAAAACAAAATATCTAGATTTTTTTCTATTCTATGGTGATGTTCCTCCATTATTCCCATCAATCACTAATATTATGCATATAATCTATATGTTGGTCCATAAATGGAAATCCATCGATTATCAACATCCTTAAGTAGACTATTTATTTATATTAAACCTTTATAAATTTTTTGAAATTGTAAAAATCTTTTTGAGCTTCTACAAAAGTATGAATAAATTTCACAAATAAGATCTTCAATTTTTGAGACTAATGTAAACTTGCTCATAATTTTTAATGCCAAATTAATTATATGTGCCATGCAATGAATACCAATCATATATGGTGTACAAGAAGTTTGTATCCTTACACAAATACAATTTCTTTGACCTTACATAATATATGCTCCATCTACCCCTACACAAATAATCTTTCTTAAAATTGAGAAATCATCCATGACACTAACCTCTTTCAAATTATTCTTGACCAATTCAAAAAGGTTTTGAGAAGTTGAATTATCTTTCATTTTATGAATGGCAAGAAAATGAGGTTAAGAAACATGGTTGAAAATAGTGTAAACATGCATACACACCCAATAAGTGTTATCAATGGTTATAACTTGATCTTATGATAATGTTATGTATCTTAAAAGCCTTATATTCTCTTTAAGATCCTCCTTTTCTACTTTAAAAATATAATTATCTCATTCCCAACCACTATTAACTGACTAATGAGTATTTGAAAAGTTCAAGATGTTAAGAAATTATATCATGTCCTTATATCCTAGATAATTGGTCATTGGTTGACCTTTGTTTAAAATGTAAAATATAACACAAAGATGCATAATCTTTGACATTTGGTTTATTCCCATCATTTTTACAAATAAAACTACAATGTTTCTTCCTCTTGCATGCATATTTTGTTGTTTTACTAGGTATTCATCATATTCACTTACATACCTAACAAGAAGAGACCCTTCTTTCGTTCTCCATTGTATCACTAATTTATCCTCTTTGTTTATAATTTTTTGTTTTGTATACTTTCCCCAGATGCTTCTCTATTGTATCTAATTTTAGCTACATGCATTTATCCCTCCCTAATTTTCAACTACATATCTTGCATCTACACTCTTTTGGTGGCTCATTAGTGTCTTCATTCAAAATAGGTTCAATGAAAGTATATTTAGAAACCCATTTAGATTTAAAACTCTTTGAAATTTCCCATTCACATGACATCCTTTTTTTAGAGTAGGGACAAATTTCATGAATTAGTTATGAGTTTGAATTATCAATACTTTCAAAACCAAATTGTCTTAAATCAGATATGTCATGATCATTGGCATTATTACTTGCATTCACTAATTGAAAGTGATCAGAAAGTTGTTGCATGATCTTGATCTTGAGAAAGAATGTTGGGTTCTGGTTAATTTTCTAGACCAATATTTTTTTTAAGGTTGTTCTTGTTGATGTTTATAAAAATATGATATCAAGTTATTTCCCTTCGATAAACTCCCTATTAATTTCCTAGCACTTTAACTAAGTGTAGACATTTTTCAAATCAAAAACCTTTCAATGCCAACTTTATGAATTACCAATGCAAAGCACTCCCTTTAAGCATGGAATCACTATTTCAATTCTTGAATTAAATTTTACATTGGAATTTTGAAAGTTGGCACCTAAAAGGAAGTAATTATACTAGCACATTTATTAAGGAAAACCTAAAAAATGAACCTCAAAAATATCCATTTGAAAATGATATTGTAGACAAAATCTAAATCTGCCAAATCTAATAAATTAAAACTTAAACCAAACCAAAAATCACTTAAAAATTCAAAATATGTAAATAGGGGCTAACATAAATTTATAAGGACATGATACCATTTGTTAATGACTATTTTGATGCACCTTGGATCTTTATTTTTATGATTATATAATAACAATAATTCTAGGAAGCAACAAATATTTTTAAGATGTGTATAAGGGTTTTTATAAGTTCTATAAATAATCTACAAGACAAGTAATGAATGATGAACTAATTAAATTTATTAGTTATCAAATATATGTATACATGAATCAAATTTCAAATAATATAATCTAACCTATCCAATAGAGTAAAACCTATAGAAGAGACAATCTATTGAAGGAAATATTTTTGATTCTATCAAAGTGTTTTATCAATATCTTGATATCTCTTTTATATCTCTATATCTCAAAAAATGAAAAAATAAACAAAATGAAAGCAAGCAAGAGAGGGGGAAAAAAATTTAAATGAAAACATAACAACAAAAAGGAAAGCATAATCACTATTCTAACTAAGAGCAACAAAAATAACAAACTCATAACTCAATTCCAAATACCATAATTTAATGGCAGATCTTAGATTAGTCTTTTGAGAGACTTACAGAGATTTATACTCAATTTATACTAACTAATACACATGATCTTAAGTTATATGCACTCATTTTTTGTAGTTATATAATACTCAATTTATAATAAGTACTGCACATGGTTTTACCATATGTACTCAATTTTTTTTAGTTATGTCATCCTCACTTTTCATAGTTGTCTTGCCATATGGCCCCATAGTTAGTTTATTATTTATACTCTATACATTGGTTTTTTATCATAATTTTTTCTATAATCAGTTTATTATTTTATTTGGTTGGTTTTTACCACAAGCACATACTTCTTTTAAACAAACAAGAAACTGATTTCCTCTGAGAAGTAATAGCATGCAAGATACTTAATTTAAACAATACACAAAGAAAAAAATGAATAAACACAATAAAGCCTCATGATCATTTCAACTATATTTTTGAGTAACCCAAAAATACCCATTTCACATTTTTTGAGAACATATCAAACTTCTATCACATGTGCAAATAGAATAAATGTGTGTAATTAAAATGAGTGAAAGAAATAAAATACTTTTCTTTAAGGAAAATATTTGTTTATATACATGAAATTTACAAGAAAACTAACAAACAAAGTGTTTAGAGAAAATATATTTAAATAAATAATTTTTAGGGAACTTATCATTATATTTATTAATTTTAAGACAAACAACTATGTATGCAAACAACTATTCTCAGTATTTAGAAAAAAAGAAACACAAATCCATACATTGTATTTCAAATCACAAGGAAACCAACTTCAAAATTGTTTTCACCTTTGTTTTCAATGTCTCATCCCAGTCTTTCAATTACCAGAGCTTTGTTTATGCCAATAGCTTGAATCAATGACTAGAAAAATTAAGAAACCATCACATATGTATTTGATCAACTTACATTAATCCTTAGGTGACTTGTTGGACTAAAATTAAATTTTTCCTTAACCAACCCCTCAATATACCAATTTCAATTCACTAAAAAATAGGTTAAGATATCAATCTCTATCCTCGTATCTTTAATTCCACTTACACCACATTCAATGCTAAAAATAAAATAAACATTACGTGGCCTAGTCAAATATTTATTATTAAAAAATTTAGTTATTAAAACCAAAGATCATGTTTATTTTACTTAGTTTTATAAATGGTGCTAAAAAACATTTAAAACATTTTCATAGTTTTAAAATTCTAAACTATATAATAAGGCCTACCAAAATGTATTGACCATATCCATAATTGACTTTTAATTTTTTTTCACTCAAATTTCAAATAACAAACCATGCCAACCAAAATAATATTATTACCTTAAGCTTATTATGTCATAGCTAGTCTTTTTCACTCACACACACACACACACACACACACACACACACACACACACACACACACTTGATGATTTCATACTAACCCATACATGTCTTGTGTAATTTTTTGGTGAATCAGAACCATACATGCATAGTAACTATGAAAAATATGTGTTCTAAAATAGGATTGAGTATAATTTATAAGGTGATTCAAAACCATTGTATAATAAATTATATAAAATTAAAGTTATTTAACCTATGTATATTTTCATAGAAATAACCATTCTCAAACTTAAAAAAACCTAATTATAGCCTTTTGGCTATAAATATCCTCTAAAATTTTACTTGACTTACCACACACCTATAATGACAAAAAAAATGTGGGTTATGAGTCATAAACCATGGAGGAATATTATAGTTCATCAACACTACTATCCAAATAGAGTATCTAGTTGAAATAATGGAAAAGGGGTTAACACAATCCATTTCTATAAAAATTACATTGTGTGATCTCTCTTTGAATTTTTTAGGTGACAACTTCTTAAAGTTATTCATTGAATTTGAATCCAAAGGAAACATAAACACTATAGAAAAAAGAAGAAGTGGCCAAAGGACCCATCAAAAGATGTAACCAAGAGTGCACTAGTAAGGTCCTAAATAAAATCTCAAGAAGCACATGGGAACACATGGGAAAACATAGTGGAGAGATAAAATGAACACTAGAGGAGGTAAATTGAGCTCAAAACATAGAGACACACATGCCAATATGATCTTAAGATTATTTATAATTGACACATACAAAATTGATCTAAATCTAAGTAAATCGAGATATAAAACCACCCTGTTCCTAAGATTAGGTGTCTAAAAAATCAAGCATAATTACAGGGGTGATCCATAAACCCTATAATATAGGTCCCACTATGTTGTGATCATTTTAATTTCCATTAATTTATTCAATTGTATGTTAACTCAAAGTAACGACCAAGTGTTTTTCAATAAATCAACCTAGCAATAGAAAATTTCTTATGAGACTCATAACCTTTCATTTATATTTAATATGAATTTATGCCATTGAATATCATAAACACACATTTTTTAATCTAATTTTAGTTTACTATAAATTTTTTTTTTAGGTACATTTGGATTTTTTAAGTAGGCTCCCCAAATCTAAAAAATACAATCATAAAAAGAGAGAGAGCTTATCACTAATCCACATCATGCCACTAAAAAATGTTAATTGGATAGATTTATGTAGTGGTGCACTATCTCAAACATCTAATATTGAAATAATCCTAGGAAAAGGATGGCATATCATTACCACTATAATCTATCTACTTAAAGGGATCTTTTTTGGCTCCTTTAAAAAAAAAGGAAATTTAGGACACCATTTTCATCAACCCAAAGAATTATGCTCAATCAATCCTCTGTTTCATGATCCCTTGCCATTGAAGATAAGTATATTGATACCTTAAAAAACCCCTATTTACTCCTAACCATGTTTTCCACCTAGAAAAATTGTAGGTCATTGGAAAAATCTTTGTTGAATGGGTTGTAACATTTTACTTGATGGATTCTGAATAGGTTTTGATAGTCTGGAAAAATAATAAATCATGCATGAGAGGAGACAAAACATCAATTTGTATTAATTTTTTAATTCCCTCAAACTCATCTATGTTATCTTGAAAATGATCTAACCCTTGTTGGAAACACTATTGACAACCCAATTTTAATTTGTGTATGTGTGTTTAATTTTTTTCATAGTTATTAGAGATAATAGATGCTTCTTAGATTAAATTATTGAGTCAAAAATTATTCAAAACATTCTTTTGAAGGACATGAATCAATATGAGAGATTTGCCTTAAATGTGAAGCTAACAAATTTGAAGATGTCTAATCCAAAATTAGACCTTCAATTAATGCCATTCATTTTAATTCAATGTTTGTTACCTTTTCCTTCCCAGATGCAAAGGAAACAATATAACTTCTACACAAGTTTATAAAAATGCCACCAACCTTGACCTTTCTAGGGTGTTCTGTTGATGCTCCATTACATTTTAGTTTTACCCACTTTACCTTTAGTCTCTACCACACAATTGAACTCTTAACCACCTACATTCTATTTATTAGGGGGAATATTCACATGGGTCAATTTCAAGATAAAATATCTATCCCTTGGACCCATGTTATTTTATTAGATGTGAGTAAAGATATTAGTGAATATTAAAATTTCAAGATCAAAAATCAGAGCCTCTATCAAAAATTATTTGTTAATGAAAATTATTCTACACCTCTCTTTCTAAATATGTCATATGGCCCCAATAGGATCCCCTTTCCACAAGTTATGAATGGATCCATCAAGTTGGGGTAGGGATTCAATGCATTTCTCAACTAATTGGGATGAGACCAGAGTAATATTACATTTTTTTTTTCAACCATGACCACATCATTTTCATGACTTTGAAATGGAGAAATATATGCTCTACTTCATAGCTTAAGCAAAATCTGATGCTAAATTATTGATGATTATTTAAACAATATATTAAAGAATAGATTACATTGATTTAGAAATTAGATGCTAACTCAAATTAATAAAATCAAGAGATACACTTTTTATATTATTTGAATGAAAAGGCAAGTAAATATAAACAAGGTTATATTCAATGGCCAAAATCCGAAAGGCAACCCTTTTGTGTGCTCTTCTATTGCACTCTACAATAGTTGGTTAAAAAAGAGATGTATTTTGTGGAATTATATTCCTATTACATATAATGGGTATGGGATGTAATTTTGAACATTATCCATTCCTACCAATAGGAATTTATATTTATACTAAATAATCAAAATGTTTAACAAAAGAGGTCATTATATTGGTTGAGAGATATTGCTAGGAGACACAGAGAAAAAAATTAAAAAAATAAATTAGGAAATACATGTGGGTACCTTTCGTATAAAATATAAGAGTAATTAAACCACATATTACAAGTGAGGATGAAATAAAAAAAGGTTAAACTCCTCCCTTATCAATCTCCTTGATGAACTTGATGCTTCCAACTATATTATTTGTTTGGAGTGGAAGTCCTCAAAACTATCTAATATAGGTACATCTATATAGAAGTCTATTTTTGTGAATTTTGGTTGTTATTAGTCTTATAAGGTATTTTAAGGTCCATTAGGATGTTTTTAATTCATTAGGATTCCAAATGTTATTCATTTGAGTTTAATTTAAGTTTCTTGCCGAAACTAGAAATTCAAAAAAAATAAATTTGTTATTAATTGTTTTGAATGTTTTGATGTATTGTGAAGGTCATGAGAATTTTATAAAGGATAATTAGGGGTATGAATACATGTAATATATGTCACTTAATGAAAAAATCAGTCTAAACTTGTCATAAACCCAATCAAGATATGTGCAACATACGAGAAAGGAAAATTAAGTATGTTTTGGATGAGTCTTACAGTTGTTTAGAGATATTTTTTGCATAAAAAAAGAATAAAATAAGATTATAAATAAAGTAAAAATATGATAAAACTTGAACCATAAAAATAGGGTTATAATAACATATGAAGAAAAAAATGAAAGCTCAAGTTGTTTTTGTTGTTGTTGGTGTGTGTAGAGATACTCTGCCAAATTCTATGTACCAATTTTTGAGTAAAGAGAAATTTGTTATTATTTTGGATAAATTATAAGAATTTTGAAAATGTAAGTGAATTTATTTTTTATTTTCAAATATATTTAATTTATTTTAAATAATTTTTTTCATGTTTCAGGCTTGATAAGATAGTACATGTTTATTATAGTCAATAATAGTGCATATATAGTCAAGGAAACATTGTTTTATTCACTTTTTTTTATTTTTTAAAAATATAAAATTGTATGTAAGGGTAAATAATTGTGTGTAAAAATACATTATATATAAATATTTAAAAACTAGTTCATAAAACTCAAACTATCAATTTTTGTTAGCTCTTGGCCTACACATAGAAACTAGGGTTTTGTGAGTACTAAAACCTTCATAACATGCATACAAAATTTTTAAATGACATGAAATTTTAAGCATATGTGTATGGATATTTTTATGATGTTTTAAAACTATTTTAAAGTGTTTTTAAGGTATATAGAGTAATATATTGATAAAATACAGTCAATAGGTGTGTAGTTGAAGATTTTATAGGGGTTTAGGAAGACTAAAAAGTGCATGAATTTGAAATGATTGATTCAAATGCCATGAAAATTTGTAGGAATTATGAATAAGATGTTTATGAATATAAAATTTTATTTAAATTTCAATAAGATATTATATATAAATATATAGATAAAACTCATATCTAAATATTTTAGAAACCTCAAAAAGTCTGATTTTAACACACTATAAACACTTTGTCTCCTAAAAAAATGATATAAATGGCTTAAATTTTTTATGGAGATATAGAATAATATTTTTTAATTTATAAAAGTGGTTTTAGACTCATTTGATACTATGAAAAAAACTTATCTCAAAAATACATTCTGCATATCTAATTCCTATGCCTAGAAACCCATGTTTTGTGTTTTTTTGCAATTTTAAGGTTGGATAAAGATATAAATAGATATTTTATGTTGGTGTAACATATAAATGAATGTGTGAATAAATTTTTATGATTACACAAGTTTTATTTATCCATTATGTATATTGAAAAAATAGACCTAGAGGAGAATGCTACAAGCATGCAAGTCAAAGTCAGACTATTGAAGAATATAAGATATTAATAATATATTAAAACATAGTGGTATATGATCACAAAAGATAAAATTGATAAAGAATCTCAAATTTGGTTTTCATAAGTGAGGTGACCTAAGAATAAAATATCTCATTGAAGATAGTGAGGACATGTTGTGGAACAAAAACCTGTAGAGAAAAATACAAGGATGACACTCAAAAAAAGAGGTAATAAAGGTCAGATATGAAAAATAATAATAGCATAATTTATGATAAATTTTTAGGTATATTCGAAATAAATTTAAATTTCTCAAGAAAGATGGGTTGAACTAGATGATATAAGAGATAATGAAGAAGTAACAAATAAGAATTTGTTCAAGACCACTTATAAATCAAAAGGTAAGAGTTGTAAAGTTGTGATTGATGATAGTATCACTAATAATATAGTTTATTGTTACATGGTTGAGGATCTATAATTAGAAATATTGGCACATCCCATGCCATACAAAGTGACTTGCCTTCAGATAGAAGATCAGATATTGGCTAATGAAAAATGCAAGGTTAAGTTCAAAATTGGTATTTATAGATATGAAGTCATTTGTGATATCATGTCTATAGATATTTTTCATGTTTTACTTAGTAGACCATCAAATTTAAAAAAAAATCTAGGTATGATGAAAAGAACAATACTTATGCATTAGAAAAGATTGGAAAGAAGAATACTTTAATACCCTTGAAAAATTATAGTGTATAAGTTTAAAAAAATATTACTATGTTACTAATGAGTGAAAATAAGTTCTTGTAGTAGTACAAATAAGAAAACTTCGGCAATATGTTGACTATTAAGCCACAAGAGGAAAAACTGCCATGTGAGAAACTCAAACATGTGAATGAAGAATAATAGATGACTGAAGAGAAGAAGGTTATCTTTGAAGACAATAATGAAGTAATTTTCTCATGTGAAGAGCCTAATATTGAATTTTAAGACAACAATAAGAAATAAAATAGTAACGATTGGCTCATAAAGGAAGAAGTCCTCATGAAATAAGAGACGGATGTGATAGGATTAAAGGAAGAATTTTTTTAATGAATATAAACAAATAAAATAATATGTAAACATATAAATCAATCACCAAAAAATTAGTAAAGAATAAATGTATAAAAGTGAAGAGAACAAACAAGATCAGTTGCATGCTTTCATGATGAAAACATAGGATATAGAGGTGGTTATGCAATCAAGTGAATACAAAGAGATTTTATTGAGGATAAGTTATGTAATAGTATTGAAAACATAAATATATATGAGTTGAGGACATGATGTAAAGAGAATGTTGAGTTTGTAGTTATATCATCTTTAACAAATGAAAATTATGTATATGTTTCCATGGAGGAGTTAGAAAAAAGAATAGAAGTTAAAATACATGTACATGATGAAGAAGAGGCAGAACATAAGAATAAGAATAAATATTATGTCAAAATGAAGATAGTTGAGATTGGACATCTTATAATCCATTATGTGAATGAAAATTAGGAACAACATGCTAAAAGTGGAGAAGTGTTGGAGATGCCTCAAAGGCATGAAGTAATGATTGATTCTCTTAACATGTTTATTTCATGTGCATGTATAGAAACGGAGAAGATATCTAATAAGAAGAAAAAATGTGGTGATATTTAAACTGTATATCTATATGAGAATAAAAGTGAAGAAAACATTCATTTGTGATAATTAGAGCATGATCTCATGAGCATGAGCTCATGAATCTTTTAAAATCAGGGAGTTTGATGTAGTTACAATTATATAGAAGTTTATTTTTGTGAATTTTAGTCAATTTTTGTTGTGAGTAGTCTTATAAGGTATTTTATGGTCCATTATGAGGTTTTTAAGTCAGTAGGATTCTAAATCTTGGCCATTTGAGTTTAATTTCTATTTCTTGCCAAAACTAGAAATTTAAAAATTTGAATTTGTTACTAATAGTTTTAAAGGTTTTGATGTATTATGAAAGTCATAATAATTTGGTTAGGGATACTTATAGGTTTAAATAAATGTATTATATGTTATTTCTGCATCCAATCAATCTAAAATTGTCATAAACCCAATCAAGATATGTGCAACATAGGATAAAGGCAAGTTAAGTATGTTTTGGATGAGTCTTAAAGTTGTTGAGAGAATTTATTTTCATAAAAAAAGAATATAATAAGATTATATCTCAATTAAAAATATGATAAATCTTTAACCATAAAAAAATTAGGCTAAGAATGTATGGATAAAAAAAGGAAAGCTCAAGTTGTTTTTGTTGTTCTTGGTGTGTGTGGAGATAGTCTACAAAATTTTATGTATCAGTTTCTGAATAAAGAGAATTTTGTTATTATTTTGGATACATTATCTAAATTTTTAACATGTAAAATAATTTATTTTTTATTTTAAATTATATTAAATTAATTTGAAACAACATTTTTTATGCTTTAGGATTGATAAGATAGTACATGTCTGTTACAGTCAATAAGAGTGCAAGTAATGTCAAAGAAATGTTGTTTAATTCACTTTTTAGATATTTTCAAAGTATAAATTGTATGGAATGGTATATAATATTGGGTAATACCACCTAAAATATGAATATTTAAAAATAGTTTATCAAACTCAAATTATCTATTTTTGTTAGCTCTCGGTCTGCACATAGAAATTAGGGTTTTGGGAGCAATAAAACCTTCATAACTTGAAAATAAACCATTAAAATGACTTTAAATTTTGAGGATAGATGTATGTATATGTTTATTATGTTTTAAAACTATTTTAATGTTTTTTTGAAGTATATAGAGGA